>JAOPJM010001738.1:15846083-15856582 GCA_027124095.1 Muusoctopus leioderma
TCGATAAAATAAAGTACCAGTCAAGTACTGAGGATATTGGCCTTGTGCCTATGTTAGAAACAATTATTATTATTATTTTTATTATTATTATCATAATCATCATTGTCACCGTATCAAGAATACTGAAGTATGGTAACATGTACCAGAGCATAGATAACTAATACCAACCAACCAACCATGCAGTGTGGAGGGTGGTTGTTGTTGGTGGTGTTGTTGTTTAGCTCATGGTCACCCCTGGTGCAGCAGACCTATGATCATCGAAGACCTTCCAGCCGTGACCATCCTGCATTGTATTCAGACATAATCTATCAAGGACTACATTATCCAATCTTTCCTCTTTTTTTTTTTTTAAGACAGCAGGGTGTGATTTTAGCAAGATTAGGCTGCTATTTCTAACAATTCAAGTTACCACATAGAGGCCCCATTGTCCCTTGTTGGTTTGTAGTGCACAGGGTTAATGAGAATAATCATGATGTTGATTAAAAAAAGTGTATAAAGCTTATATATTTTTTGTTTTTATTGTTTTGGTCTAGAGGAAATGGCTGTACCCATGGGCTTTGTAGACCCTCCGAGACTGGTCAGATTGATATTGTTAGAATTCCTCTTGAGCTGATGCAGGGAAGGATTTCCAGAGGGCCAACGGTGGAAGGACTGGGTGTAGTGATTAGTACAGGGCCACTATCCATGGCAAAGGTGAACAGCTTCACTAAATCTAACATAGTACTTTTATGGTTGCTACAACAAATTGAAACCTTTGATTTAACCCTTTCGTTACCATATTTCTAATGAAATATACTGCCTATGATTAATTTTGAAAATAATCAAGAATTTGGAGGGGATTTAGTAAAATAACTAATGTTCTTGCTATTAAGTTGGTGTTTAACTTAACAAAAAGTTCTTACATAAAATTATAATGGAAGGTTTAAATTTAAATATGAACACTTTAAAATAAATAGTTTTTATCATAGAACCAGGGGCGGTTTCAGGCGGGTTGGTATCAAAAGGGTTAAAGGTTGCCCTAGACACACCTTGAGTCACGATGGCACCCCTACGATGCTGTCAGGAGCTTCAGGACTCTGACCTTTTGATGTTAGACCTCGGGTTTTATTTCTGAATTATAACTAACTTTCTCATTCACCTTGTTTGATTAAGGATTTTAATTCTTACCACCTGACTGTTTTATAGCTACTGTTGTTAAGAAGAATTTACTTGTATTGACAAGTTGTGTATACATAAATTTGTCTTATTAGATATTTATAAAGATGTTTGTTTTTTTTGTTTTAAATTCTAGAACCTCATCAATCAAAATGGTTGTTGAAGGAGGCAGTTCCCGCTATAGTCCTTCCACGGGTATGACGGCAAAAGAACTGTGTGAAAATGATGATCTTGCAACTAGTTTGATACTTGATCCATATCTTGAATTTATTACCCACAAGATGAACATCAAGTAAGTTCGATTTTCAATATATACATTTGCCTGCCTAATTATATTCTGTTGAAGGACAACTGTATTTGTGTATAGCCTACAATTTGCAATTTTAATGGTATAATTATAGTGATATAGGAATATAAATCTTATTATTGGATAACAGATAAAACATGAAAATAAAACCCTAATTAGTTTTATTAGTATTTATTTGCACCCTCATAGTTGTGCTTTTTTAAAATGTTTCTCTTAATTGGGGAAATTGTCCTAGAAACCTGTTGAAGGTAATATCAATGTTGTTGTAATAGTAAATACCATCAATATGTTCATGTTTTAATCATCTATACCTCAGCCATATAATTTAAATCAACATTCAAATAAATTATCTTTTAAGTGTACAATGATTTAGCTGCACAAATGCTTCATGAATTAACATTATTTATGTACAATATTCTAATACTAGTGAGTTGGTAAATCTCCATACTCATACTAAATACATTAAAATATTTAGCTTCACCCTTCTACATTCTGAACTCAAATCTTGGCTGGAGTAGCCTTTAACATTTATCCATCTGGATTGGTTGCAAGTCTAGTCTATATAATCAACTGTTCCCTTTTCCAAAAATTTCTGGTCTTGTGCCTAAATTAGAAACGATTATTATACATTATACTTGACATATTAATCCCAAAACCTACCCACCCCTAATGTTCAGTACCTCTTTCTTTTTTTTTTATAAGCTGGGAATGATTTCTTGATTCAAGGTCAATATATTACTGGTACTTACTTTATCAGTCTGTGTTCTAGAATGATAAAAGGCAATGTTGATTTTGATAGAATATGAATACAGAACTTTAAGGCTAAAATAATGAGTATTTAATCTATGTCTACTCTTTGTGCTATCACCACCACTATGATACCTTGTTAAATATTGAATAGTAAAGACCACAGCTACATACTTGGGTTTTGTTAACTATGTACAAATGATTTATATAGAAATACTCTAGAATTGTAGCTGAGCATCTACTAAATATACATAAATGATATTGTAATATTGTGGACTGAGTGGCATTCACAAAACTATAACTCTTAACATGCTGTGGTACCGTGTGGAACTGGGTCCTACATCATCAAATTGATATGAATTATTGAATTATATATATGGCGGAAGTGAAATATTTTTGTGTGAAAACACCTCAAGCACCTGTGTTTCTTATCTATAAATTTCCTAGTAAATAAGCCCCCACCCCCTCCCACCTTTTTTTTTTTAAAGTCATTTTCTGCCCAATCATTACAGGACTTAAACAAATTTTTACTGGATGTTATGAGTTATACAGCTAAATCATTTAAAAATAGAATCTATAAATATAGTAGGTAGTTTCCATTCATTGTAGACTATGACTGTGTTTTAGTGTTTATAAAAGGATGCTGAAAGTTTAGGAAATTTGCTTTCACCCATGCTGCTTATTATGACCAAATATTCTCTCTATTTATATACCTCATGATAAATACAATGAGGTTGTTCATTAGCCACAGATTTGAACTCAGAATATAGTGCTGAAACTAAATACTGTTAAGACATTTAATCTGGTTTTCTACCACCTATGCAAAACGGGGCAGCCTCTACGTGGTTGCTCGATCTACTAGAAATAGCAGCCAAACTCCCTCAAACCACACCCTACTGTCTAAGAAGCCACAACAAGTGGTAAAGTTAATGCTTAGCTCCAGATGCACATCCCAAATCTAAATCTGGTACATAATCTTTGCAGCTAGGTGTACTGAAATGCATTGAATTGTCATGATCAGTGGCACAATGAAACTACAATACCAAAACGAAATTATGGCCTTGTTCGTTGGGTTACAAGTTTTACAAGTTTGATTTTGTGTGTTCTACAAATTCATACATTTACCTCTCAAACTCTCGGTTTTGTTTTTCTTCTTTTTATGTTAGACAAGTAGAGCTGTATGCAATATTTGACATATCGGCTCTAGTCTGAATATAAACAGATATTTTATTTGAATATATGATATGGTTATTTTAAACACTTCAGTAATTCAGTATTTTGTGTATTAGAGAAATAGGGAAGTATAGATTTTATGTAATGATAAATACTAAAGGGAGATAAGAATAGTGTAAAGGGAGATAAGAATAATGTAAAGGGAGATAATTGCACTAGACATGATCGAAAGGGGAAACTAGTGTGATTGCTTATTTTATGAAATAAATTTTTTTTAAAAGAATAGTAATTTAGGATCAAATTAAATGAAGGAACCATATGAAAGTATGATCATCGCAATCATGTTGCCCTAAACATTGTAGGATTATAAATAGGTTATTATTTTTGCTAATATATGCAGTTGTTTCATAGCTTCATTATTGCTCAAATTAGTGTTCAGGGTAATGGAAATATAGAATGAAATAATCAGTATTCATTTAAGGATATTAATCTATGCAGGAAATCGGCCATCGGCAGCATTGCTACTCTCTATGTAACTAATTTTAATACATATCTTGTTGCCAATAGTTTAATTATGAAGTATATTCGGTATTTGATTTAGTTCAAATAATTCTGTATACTATCAACATTTCTGGATTTTAAAATATTAATGATTATGGAAATTAAATTTTAGAACAACAAAGATATATATCGTCATTGTTGTTTTTAACATTTGATTTTCCGTGTTGGCATGGTCTGGAAGGGTCTGTCATGTGGTGTATCTCTCCTCTTCTTGATTCTATGTCATCTCATCTGGAGATGGAACATTCTTTTCAATTATCCCTGCATAAAGAATTATATTCTCCAAATTTACAAAGATTCTTTTATTTTAATATGATACATCCACCATGCTGCTTCTCATGGGCTGCCGGGTACTATGCTTTGCCAAAGGGCAGCCCATGTTTGGTCCAGGACAACTTATTTCCTTATTCGCCACTAATCCCTACATCTAGAGGTCATTCCCCTATCCACCACCGGGGGACCTGCTGGGTAGGTGTTTTCTCTCCTGCTCCTCCCAGCAACACTCACATGATGCTGGACTGGGGAACCTCTCTAAAGGTCAATGACAAGGATCACCAAGTTCCCAAAGTGTATTACTGCTGATATTTATAGACCTGGCGACCATAAGATTTAAATGACTTGCACTAAAATCAGATCTTCATCCTGCATTGCCCATCACACGGATAACCAAGGGGCACGTTTTGCTGTGGTACCAGCTATGGCCCAGTGTTTAAATAATCAGCTACAGAGCCATGCTAAAAACTCTCCTACTAAAATGCAAATGCACATCCTTAATCTCAACCTTCAATGTGCAAACCCTAAATTCCATTAACCAGATATCTGAATTAGTGACATCAGCAGCCACTTTAAATATAGACGTCATATGCACTCAATAACATCACTTTTACCATGATGAATTAGTTATATCCAAGCAAACTCAACCAGATGACATCCTCATCATAATGTTGCTTTTCCCCCCGTTGGGTATGGGTTGGGCAAGTCTATCGCTACAAAAATGGAAAATATATTTTCACAAATTTAAATTTTCTTTACAACTTCTCTGGTGCTTTGTATTTTTTTTAGAAAGATCTTTGCTTAAAACAGATATTGATTCCACTTTAAAAATGTTTATATGTAGCACAAGAAATTAAGAAGTTCGCTTCATAAACACGTGGTCATGAGATCTATTCCACTGCGTAGCACCTTGGGCAAGTGCCTCAGGCCGACCAATGCCTTGTCAGTGAAATTGGTAGATAGAAACTGTATAGAAGCCTTGTCATATATCTATTTATGTGTGTGTGCATGTTTGCGTTTGTCTCCACAAAGTCTTCATTGTTGACATTGCTTGGCTACTGGTGCTCGTTTGTTTACATCCCATGTAAAACAATGGGCCAGCAGATTAGCTGTTCAATGGTTAAAGATCTGTGGAAAAACTACTTTACTTAGAAAAATACGTAAGGGTTGGTGACAGGAAGGGCATCCGGGTGTAGAATACTGCTCCCCAAGACAAAATTCCTCCAGCCAATGCCAGCATGGAAAAACGAACGTATAAACGATGATGAGTACTAAAAAGATGAGTCACAGAAATTTATAGACATTGAAATGTTCAGCCCATGCTAGTATGGAAATTGGATATACAACTATTAAGTCATCATCTTCATTTTACGTCCGCTTTTGCATACTTGCATGGGTTGGATGGGTCCTCCCCAACACAGCTTCTCGATACTTCGTCAGCTCCTTCTTGAGATTCACCATCCTGAGATCTGCTTCCACCACATCTCCATGTCTTTCTTGGTCTACCTCTTCCACACCTTCCTTCCACCTGGATCACTTGGCACTTCTTCACCATCTGTCAAGAAATAGTGATCCAGTTGAAAACTTCAAAGCAAATATTGATATTGTCGATATTCATTAATATATTTGATTATATTAGTACACCCCCTTCTCAAATACCTAAACACACTTTAATTTTTTAATTTTTTCTAAAAAAATTTTTTTATTTTCTGAATATTTTGTATGCCAGTTTGATTACTGACAGTTTAATTAATGCATTATTTAATTAAGTTGTTCTTGAAAATATTGTAGACATTATTGATATTTTAGTGTTCCCCAGTATATATATATATATATATATATATATATATACTATATGATGTGAGTGGTTCTGTTGCTGCTATTGCAATCCTCTGTTAACTGGATGGTTTTTTTTTTAATGTTATGGTTAACTCAGGAGGAAGGGGCTGTGCCCTTGGCCTACACAGGTCCTCTGGGATTGATAAGATTGTTGTTGTTAATGTTCAGCTTGAACATCTGTAAGTTGATGTGTCTGGGTAGAGAATTCCAGGGGTGTTAATGTAGTGTGAAGGCGCGTGGCCTAGTGGTTAGGTGGTTAGGCTCATGATCGTAAGGTCGTAGGTTCGATTCCTAGACCAGGCAGTGCGTTATGTCTTTGAACAAGGCACTTTATTTCACGTTGCTCCAGTTAACTCGGCTGAAAATGAGTACCGGCAGCAGTAGCTGGGGGTTAACTCTGCAATGGACTGGCGTCCCATTCAGGGGAGGTGGTCTTGCACTCTCAGCCACTTAATGCTATGGAAACTGGGATAAACTCCAGCCTAATGGAGCCATAGGCTCTAGAAGGACTTTTTAATGTTCTAATGAGGAAGGATTGGACATAGTTAGTGCGGACCTGAGAAGCGGGGAAGACAGATGTGGGAGGCAAGAGGAGGAGAGTCGAGTGTGTCGGGTGGTCTTTGATGCAGTAGGTATGCAACTAGCTATCTCTGAGGAGCAGAGACCATTGTAGTAGCTGCAGTATACGAAGCAGTGAGGAAACATGTTTGTCGGCTAGAGGTTAAAGTGTGTTGGTGAATGAGTCTTTTACCAATCAGCCAGTTTACAGTCTTCAATGTCTGTGCAGCAGCAGCAGCAGCACTGTCCCAGATGTGGAAGCAGTATTCCATTGTGGGTCTCACTTGAGTTTTGTTGAGTCCTCAACTCTTCAGAGCTGAAATATTTTCTGGTCCTAAAGAGTAAGACTAGTCTTTGTGATGCAGTTTTAGCTATGTTATATATGTGGAGGTCATCAGTGATTGTGATTCCTAGGAAGGGTGACTGCTTCCTTGTTATGTGCAGTGATTGTGTGTTTGTGCTATTGAAGGAGACAATATTACCATGTCCCCCCCATGAGGGAATGTTTTCAAAGTGTTTGTTCATAGAAGCAGTGCAAGTTTGACATGAGGTGTCTAGGCTACTTGTGGATGACACTTGTGTGTAGAAGATAGGGGAGGGGTGAAGAGTGATACATCTAGATAAGAGTGAGCATTGGTAGGGGTGACAGTAAGTAGGTTAATGTACAGGAGGAAGTATGGGCCACATAACCAAACCTTGGGACGCACCAGAGTTGATAATCTGGGTCAGTGAGAGATCCATGTCAGCTCACACTGTGATGGTACAGTCTGATAGAAAGCTTCTGAACCAAGGGGCAAGAGATGCATGAGTCAATAGGTGGATAACTGAACCAGGAAATTATCATGCCAGACACAGTCAAATGCTTTGCTAATGTCACCAAATTTCTCATGGGACAGAGACCTCTGGTGGAGGACATGATGCATACTGGTGTTACCGAGGGGGTAGGGGGTGTGAAGGTGTTCAAGAAAGTATTTAACAACTGTTTCCATCACTCTTGAGATGTTGGAATTGAGAACTGCTAAAACAGTTTAAATTTATTCCAATACTTAATCAGTATGGTTGGTGACAGGAAGGGCATCCAACTGTAAAATGCTGCCTCAAGAAATATCCGTCCAACCCATGCTAGCATGGAAAAACGGACGTAAAATGATGATGAGGTCAGTAGTTGTCAAGATCAGAGAGGTTTCCCTTCTTGGGAATGAGACACACTATAGTAGGTTTCCAAAAACTGGGTTAGATCCCTGTAGAGAGAGAATAATTGAAGAGTTTGGCAAGGATAAGGGCAGTCTCTGGGGCACACTGTTTGAGGTCAATGGAACAGACATTGTCAGGGCCCAGGAGCCTTTTTTGTTTGAAGTGACCAGGGGTGTTTTCAAACTTGACATGCATGTGTACGTATTGGTGTGACTGGTGGAGTTGGATGCAAATGTGGAAGCTTTTTCTGCAGAAGTACTGACTACAGGGCAGTACATCATAGTTGAAGAGTGCTTGGATAGGAGGATTCCACAAAGTTCATAGAGATCTTTTAGCAAGGGACCAAAAGAAACCAGCTGCAATTTAGGAAGTAGTGGGGCTTGCAAATTGTGTAGTGCACAAAGTATCTTTTGCTGTTTGGATAGTCCTGTAAGAGTTGTGGTAGTGGGTAAAAGCCACCTGATTGGTAAAGATAGATGAGTATTTTTTACATGCATTGTCGGTTATGTTCTTCACCTGTACTACTGCAGTGCAGCTGTGTGTGTGAACCATTTGTGGGGGTTGGAGGTTATGGGTTTTTGGTTCTGTGAGGAATGTGAAGGGACATGCGTAAAATGATGGTTTCAATAACCTGCTTAGCTGCCTCAGTCGTGAAGCACTTTTGTTGCCAGGGATAGTGGTGGAGGTTTGACCAGTTAGTGGACAGTGGACACTTGAATTGCCATAGGGTTTGGGAGGTGGTGGGTAGCTGTGATTCGGGTGTGGATGGCCTATTCAGTTGGAGCAGAGATGGTTGTAGTTTGATAAAGGCTGTATTTGGGGTGTCTTGTGTTGATCAGGGATGTGTGGGTGGTGATAATACTAATTATTGCGAGTTCAGGATGGCAAAAGATTCAGCTTCTGCACTAGCAGCATCAGTATGGGGACCGTGATGTAAACAAAGCATATGTGTGTGTGTGTGTAAGTGTTTGGATATACAAATCTACGGTAAAAAGTACTCAATACATGTTGAATTTATTCATTCATTCAAATGTAAAGTTTCACTCCGTACCTACTTTGAGTTTCCTTTATCTTGCACATTGCCATAAAGAACATGCAAGGAACGGAAACTCGGAATATCAACAGTGAAGCATTAACTTCAAATGAAAATATAGTTTAATTTTTTAATTAGGTGAATCTCTTATGTCATTAAGTAATCATAATTAAATACCTGACAGCACTCAGAACAACATAAACTAGATACAATTTTAATCGATGGTAGTTTAATTTTTTTTTAATTTAACGAATTTACAGTATTTAAAAAAATCATATCTTAGGGTGGGGAAAACTGATCCATTAGAACATTTTCAACTGTCCATCACAAACTCAGAAATTGGAATACAGTCCCAGGAGGTTATTAAAAATTGAATTTATTTCAATAACTCCTACTTCGGCAGCGTTATTAGATTTGATTTGCTTCGTATAATGTACTGAAACTTGTATCTGTTTCAATAGTATTCCTTTATAAATGATTCTGTAATTTATTAACTATTTTTTTATTGTTTTTAATTTTTTTTAGACATAAGCCATTAAGAGGACGTCAAGAAGAACTAACTGCTCTAATAGAAAAATTTATGAAAGATCAAAGTTATGAAGAATCTTATGCAAGGTTTCTGGCTGAAGATGTAGTTAGGAATTTTCTTATTGGCAAATCTAAAGAAAATCGTAGAATTTTCCGGGAGCATGTAAGTATTGACTATTTCTATTACCCAAAAGAGAAAAAATAATAGTTATGCTATTTTACAATTAGTGGTGATAGGGGCTTCAGCAATAGCTATCAGAATGGAGCACTAGATTCATCATCATTTTACGTCCATTTTTCCATGCTTGCATGGGTTGGATGGGTCCTCTCCAACACAGCGTCTTGCCACCTGTCACGTTCCTTCGTCATCTCTCTTGTGAGGTTCAGTATCCTGAGATCTGCCTTTAGCACTTCGGTCTTCCTATTCCATATCTTCCTTCCACCTGGATAGGTCCTCTCCAGCACAGCGTCTTGCCACTTGTCACGTTCCTTCGTCATCTCCTTTGTAGGGTTCAGCTGCCTGATGTCTTCCTCAGCCTTCCTCTACTTCATCTCCCTTCCACTTGGATCACCTGTCACTTCTTTACCCAGCTGTCATCATCCATACACATTACATGTCTGTACCAACACAGTCTTCTCTCTAACACACTAAATCTGATTCCTCTGGTACTCAGTTAACTGTGCTTCGTCGTTCATGCACGCTAACATTACACATGCAGCGGAGCGTACTTGCTTTATTTCTTTTCAGCCTTCGCAAATCCTCTGCACTTACTGCCTATGTCTCACTACCATGCAACGTCGCACTTTGTAAGCAAGCATCATACAATCTACCCTTCCCATCCATTTGTTACCAGTAGAGGCAATAGCTCCCTGAACTTTTTCCACCCTGTTATTACTCTGGCTAGTATGCTTTCAGAGCACCCTCCTCCACTAATAATAAGGTCACCTAGGTAACAAAAGCTATCAACTATGGAACCTTCTGAGTATTGATTGGAAAGTGCTCTGACTGCTAACTATTCCTGTTCATCTGCCACATACAAAGTCTCTTTTACTGGTGCTCTGACTGCTAACTATTCCTGTTCATCTGCCACATACAAAGTCTCTTTTACTGGTGCTCTGACTGCTAACTAT
>JAOPJM010001738.1:15867780-15878344 GCA_027124095.1 Muusoctopus leioderma
CTACAGCTGGATGCCCTTCCTATCACCAACCACTTTACAGAGTGTACTGGGTGCATTTTATCGTGACACCAACACTACATAGGTTGTCATTCCTATGGCATATATATATATATATATATGCGCAGACACAAACACACACTATGTAACCCTATTTATATTTAAAAACTGATTTACGGAACGCATGTTAAGTAAATATGATGAAAAGATTTTTATCAACATCTTCGAGAATTGTTTTGCTAATATTAAGAAAATGTCTGTCAACAGTTTGTGTCTACTGGACGGGATACTGCCTGTGTTGAAGTACTCAGGGATATTGAATCTAATGAAGAAATAACATGTTATTATGGAGAAGATTTCTTTGGTGATAAGAACTGTTTATGTGAATGTGTAACATGTGAGAGGTAAGTTATAATATATTTATTATATAGATATGAGATTAGATCTCCAAAGTATTGTATTTAAAAATAAAAAAATGTTTGTTTTTGTTTTTCTTTGTCATAATGCCATGTACTGCTATCAGTGGTGGACCTACTTTTTGAGGGCCCTGAAAGTTTTTTTCTGTTTTGGTGGGGGATAAATCAGAGGGTACACCATTGAAAAGTAGGGAGCCAGTGCCACCCAGTGATAGAATCATAAGCCAATGGGTTGAAATAGTTCAACTCGTTGGTTTATGATTCTATCACTAAAATAGCCTTATTTTACAAACAAATACTTTAAAAAACTGCATCTGTTTTGTTGAATTCATTCATTAAAAAACAGCTGCTTCTGGGGCCCCTCTAGAATTAGAGGCTCTGAACCTTAAGCTTCATTAGTTTCATCGCAGATCCACCACTGAATGCTGATTTCTAGTGCAGGGAGATCCCAACCTAGGTACCAACACCCACTGGTGTGGAAAAAAACTGTAAGAAAAGTTTCAGAAAGCTCCTTAATTAAACGGTCAAAAGACAATTTCTCACAGAGAACCATATGCTCATTTTGAAATCCAATATGTTAATCAAACTTTATTGTTTGCTATCTGTGACAAAATTCTATTTGTTGGGTTTGTTGTCGTAACAATTCAAAAGGGAGCTGCTTTCAGTTTTCTTAGACTATTTTGGTTGCTGTGCAACAGTAGGTCAAGCATCTTTTTTTAGAAGCTCCCTTATTGGCCCATGACCTAGTGATGTTGTTTTGCCCTAGGTTGGCCCCAGTTGAAGTAGACCTGTGATCAAAGGCATTCTAGTCATGACTATCCATTTTTAAGCCCAATACGTTGTGAGTGAAATTGGTAGACAGAAACTGTAAGAAGCCTGTCGTGTATATATATATAATCTGTGTCTGTGTGTGTGTGATTCCATGAAGTCTTACCGGTGATCGTTTGTATCCCGTGAATGACGATCGGCCGGTGGATTAACTGTTCAGCGGTTAACTCCCTTACATACAAAAATATGTAAGGGTTGGTGACAGGAAGGGCATCTGGCTGTAGAATACTGCTCCAAAAACAAAATTTGTCCAAACCATGCCAGCATGAAAAACGGACATAAAACGGTAATGATGATGATTGTCCGATGTGACCTCTCCTTAAGACGATGTGATTTGAGGGAATTTAGCTACTATTTCTATTAGATCAATCGACCATGTAGAGGCTCCCTCATTTGCTCGTATTTTTATTCTGTATAGTCCCTGCCATAAATGTGAATTTTATTTTACAGGCGTAAAAAAGGTGCTTTTCAAGTAAAAGATCCACCTGGGAGCCCCGAACTGGACCAAGGTTACAAATTTCGGGACACTAATGATCGGATTAATAGAATGAAGAATCAGGCAGTTCAGTCAAAAATGTCAATTAGGGTGAATGAGGCCTATATGTCTGGAAATGGTAGGTATTTTAGTTATTTTTGTTTATTTTATTGGTGAAAAATGTGTGCCCAAGTATGTTTTATTTAATCCTACTGAAGATTTCCTGCACATCTTTCAAAAATTAGTGTTGGTATAAGGTTTTTTTATGACCTTCCTAAGGGAAAATACTTGCTCTTTACTCCTGAGTCCAAAGACTTTCCAATTTACTCTTAGACGTTTTCACTTTAATCTCCATGCTTCTCTTCATGTCCCTACCAAATATATATTAGACATTTTGAAGTAACTAAATTATTTTTCTTCTTTTCACACGATGCTGCCGGTGGGCTTGCCAATTCTGGAGAGTTTATGTAAGAAGCCACCCCATTTGGAACTGAAGCCTTTAAAGACAGATTAAACATTGCAAACAAACATGTAATATTCTCTTTAAATTTTCTATTATGGACTAGAGAAAAATCATTTCAAAAATTATCATTTTACAATTTAAAAAGAAATATTAATTTATTATGCAAAAAAAAAAAAATTAGTAGCTATTCGTACGTAAATTGACCTTTTTCACAAGCTGCTGAAGCGTAGAAGGTTAGGGAATCCTTGACGAAACGAGAATTTCAGTTTTAGTTTGGTTTCTTAATATCCTCCAACTACATCAGAATCTAAACAAGTTTATATCAGCAGACCTTTTAAGTAGAGCAATTTTTCCCATTAGGAACTTAAGTATTTCTAATGCCAACTAAGCTCCTCCTTCCTTTCATGATTTATGAATGTTTTAATTCTTACTCTTTCCCTTATATATATATATATATATATATATTTTTTATTTTTTTTTATTCTTCCATAATATAAGTAATTGTTTTTTTCTCTCTTATTATATATTTAATTTCAATTAATGTATTTTTTTAAGGCAAGGGGAAAAACTACGTCCGGCATTGTTTTATTCATAAAATGCCTCATTTCCACGTTTCAGCGGATTGTCAAACTTTTGTGAAATGGGCATCTAATTGTGTTCATTTTTCTTTTTGGTGACAATGTTTTTATTTATTAGAATGTGATGCCTGAATGCTAGGTTTCATTTGGATTGCAGGAAGCTTCTTTTCTGTTTGTTTACTACTTCTCTTTTCCTATTACTACCAAAAATAATTCTTTATTTAACTTATTTAATGATAGCAACAGCAATATTTATCTTCATTTTATAACTGCTCCACAAATATAACAGGAATTTTATCCTGTTTGAAGTTTTTTTTAATAAATTTGCTATTTAAGAATAGAATGTATGGTTGGTGACAGGAAGGGCATCCGACCGTAAAATGCTGCCTCAAGAAATCTCCGTCCGACCCATTCTAGCATGGAAAAACGGACGTATGACGATGACGTGGCTAATTTTTTAAATTGACTGAACTAAACTTGGACAAATTGTACTTCTCAAGCCCATAAAAATATTTGATAAACCAGAAATGTATAATTGTGGTATTTCTTATATGGGGATACTATTTGTATTATGGTTGTAGTAGTTCATTTCTGATTATATCTCAGTTTGTACATCATCATTTTACGTCCGTTTTCCATGTTGGCATGGGTTGGACGAGTGATTTCGACCCACGTCGGTTGTCTATGGAGTCGCCACTCCTAGACGGATCGGGGGACCACGCCTCACGCATATTTCATTTGTTCAAAATATTTTACATGTTATGGTAGTCATAAAGCACTTGAACAGGTATGGTCATAATGGTTTACTAAATGTGCTGTGTAAATGGGGTTATTTTTTTCATTTAATACACTGATTCCCATACTTAATCAGTGAGGTTGGTGACAGGAAGGGCATCCGACCATAAAATGCTATTTCGAGAAATCTCCATCCAACCCATGCTGGCATGGAAACATGGACGTAAAACGAGAACTTTAGTATAAAATTAAGAAATATAAATACACCTTTTTAAAATTGCTGTGCTGTTATCAAGTTGCATCATAATTTTTTTTTTTTTTTTTCCTTTTGCTTATTTATTCATATTGTGTTGTGAATTTATTACTTGCTGCCTCTGCTTAATCAGGTCTTTAATTACCTCACTCTACCTTAATGATGATTGCTTCTCAAAATAACATCTAATTATGAGCTTTTTATTATGTTTTTTTAACCCTTTCATTACCATATTTCTAATGAAATACACTACCTATGGTTTTTCAATTAATTTTGAAAACAGTCAAGAATATGGAGTGATTTAATAAAATAACTTTCTTTCTATTAAGTTGGTATTTGGATCAATTTAACGAAAAGGTTCTTACTTAAAATTATAATGGAAGGTTTAAATTTAAATATGAACACTTTAAAACAAATGGGTTTTTTTAATCATAGAACCAAGGGGCAGTATCAGGTGAGTTGGTATCAAAAGGGTTAAAGGAAGTCATACATGATAATCCTTTCTCTACATTAAATAAAATATTTACACCTCGAGTGACCAAACATGTTTTACATCCAATGTAGTCTGTATAGGCTTTGAGTCATTATTTTTAAATATCTATATATTAATACTGTTGTACCTACGTGCGGCATGCTAAGGGAAGTAACTCTTTATTTATTTCATTTGCGTATTTCTATCGAAATTCTAGTGAGGGCGAAAACCGTATGTGCACAATTATGTAATTAAAAGAGATATGACCATCAACTAATGTTCCTAAATATGGTAAATGATGAAAAAATATAACCGATACAATGATTGTTGTATATATAATATTAAAATATTAAAGCACCCCTTAATTCATTAATTGGGAACTTATAAACAAATAATTATGGCATTGTATTGGTTCATTAAATGCTTCAATGATTGGAATTTTCTTTAAAAAGAAATACTAATTCTGAAACAATGTTCAAGAAGAACCAAAGGAAAAATTGTGTAGACAATAATAATAAATCGCTTTACAACATTTTACTCTTTCTTAACGGCAAATCCCAAGAACCCCTGACAATATCGTAACTCTGTGGAATTTCCACGGGTACTGCTAGTCCCTTATTATAATTCTTACGTATTTCTTCAACTGTATTGAAACTTTAAGCAATCTTTCCCTAAGTATCATCTAATGAGACATCATATTCTTAATACAACTTATTTTTTACACAGAAATAATTAGTTACTTTGTTTTATGTAAAATTTAGTTGATTGAAATTATTTTCATGAAATAATTTCATTCCATTCATTGACCTTATACCTTGAGAGAAAATGATGATGCGGTTGCTATAAGTAATTAATTTTAATGAATCCAGTGTGGTTTAGGCTACTTTTTTCAAGGCTTAGAGAGAACTAGTGGCCAAATCAATAAGGTACTGGACAAACTAGTTAAAAGATTAGTAGTTTGTATCCTGTCACGAATAGTTTGTTGTCTGGTCAAGCTGTTTAGTTAAGTCTACCTATGTCTATGTAAGTAGCATGGATTCTATTATTCATTACTGTAGGTGACAGCATGGTGGAATTGATGGGTATGTCATCTGTTTGCACGGTGCTGAATTTCCAAATCATCTGCCAGGAAAAGATAACTGCAATAGACCAACATCCTGTTGAGGAGTAGATTTTCTCTAATCCACTTTTTCTATGGAAACTGGAGATAAGCACCAGCTGTATGATCCTTGTGGATTGTTTGTTTTTATTAAGGAGGCTTCTTTGTAATTTTGAAACATGCATTAGTAATTTAAATTTAAAAGTTTCTATGTAAACAATGGAATGTTGCTAAAGCATTGAGAAATATTAAAGAAAAATATCGGATAAAGTAGCCCTGAAGGTCGGGGAAAATGACAGACCACGTACAGGAATCGAACCACATTCCTGTCGGTGATCGCACGACCATGTTACACCAACCCAGCCTGCCGATTTAAACCATCCAAATTAAAGCTGTTATCTTACAAGCGAGAACATGAATGTATCTATGTAAACAATGGAACGTTGCTAAAGTATTGAGAAATATTAAAGAATAACTAAAAAGTTTCTATCTTTAATGATAATAATAATTTTATTTTTGTTAGATGATTTGATCTTGGCACTGGAAACCACAATTTCTATTTAGTTAATTTACTCAATGCCCTAAAAGCTTCTTTTTATTTTAAAACCTCTCTCTCACCAAGTAAATAAAGCAAGATAATTTCATCTCCTTCTCCAGATCACAACACAGTATCCAACTGCGAGATACGAACTCTTAATTATTCAGACAACATGCAAAATACCTTGTCTATTCAAGAATTTTCACCCTCACTTATATTATTGATCTTTTGTGATATGAGTTGCCCTAGTTCCGTTAGCTGAAGGTTTATAGAGCACTCTACCTTTCATAAAATGTAGAAATAATTTACACCTTCTGCAAGAATATATTGTTAAATTCAGAATCAAACTGATTTAAGATAATAGGACAAATTTTAAAGACCCATTACAGTTCTTATGAAATTTCTGGGGTACTTTGTTGTTTCTTATATATATATATATATATATATATATATAAATGCACTCAGTACACTCTGTAAAGTGGTTGGTGATAGGAAGGGCATCCAGCCATATAAACCAAGCCAAATGGAACATACGTGTGAGGTGTGGTCTCCCGACCCGTCTAGGAGAGTGGTGACTCCATTTATAATCGACATGGGTTGAATTCACCCGTCCAACCCATGCCAGCATGGAAAACGGATGTAAAATAATGATTATATATATATTACTATTACTGCCAGAGTGAGCTATAAAAAGTAAAAAAGAATCTAAACACTATGTGAAATGCCATCCTGACTTATATTATTGCTTTAGAATATTATATAGTATTTAAGTAACATTTAATGATGTGAATGTATCTTCTTTAAATAGTTTTAATAGCTTTCATAACAATATTCTTTTCAATTTTACAGAATTAATGTATCAAAACCTTTTTTCTTTTCAATTTTACAGAATTAATGTATCAAAACCTTTTTTTCTACAGCACCTTGATGTCCCAGATATTTTCACGTGATTAGCTTTGCATTTTTTTTTTCTTTCCCTCCCGAATCTTTTCATTACAGTTAATGATTTTATATATAATGTGTATCTTTTCTTAATCTCTTCCAGAAAATTGGGATTTCCGTTCCACTAATCTGAAAAAGAATGGACACCTCTTGAAGTCTGCAGAGTTAAAGAAACGAGGTATTACACGCTATGATGCTGAGATTCTCCTTTCTCAGGGTATGAACTTGCCTGAACCAAAAGTGGTGCTGGAGCGTCAGTTACCAGTGTCGATCAATGGCAGTCGGTCTGTTAATTTGAGTGAAGCTAAAAATAGCTTAGCTGTGGCTTCCATCATGCACAGAGACCAAAGAAATGCTAGAAGGAAACGAGCGAAACACAGCCCATGTAAATCAGTCCACAAGAATGGGTGCAATGATGTTGGTACAGCTGCTGCATCTTCAGAAGAAATGAAAGCAACACCATCTGATGGCACTGCTCGCATTCCTGATATTTCCATTGCTGATGAAGTACCAGCTGAGCTGTCTGTCAGTTCTTCACAACAGACGAAAGAAACCTTATCTTCGACTGCTATTGTTCCATCTGAATCTAACACAGACCAAACAAAGACTGAAACTTTCAACTCAGACAGCCAGTCGGCTGGTCTGCCCCTTAATATTAGCAAGAATCCTTCTAAATTAGGTGCAGTTGACACTGTTAGTGATAGTTGCAACAACGGCAGCCTAACGAATGGGAGGAGTCCTCTACTCAGTCGAGGGAAACATCGGCTTGATTGGGAAAGCTCCCAGAACGAAAAATCAGAAACAGAGTTAGTACCACCACTATCACTTACATTATCATCATCATCATCATCATCAGTAACACCAGAAACAAAGAAGGGCCAAACACTTTCAACGTTAGTTCTCAATGGAGAAGACAATACTAAAATAGAATCAAAGACAGCTACAGGGTCAGAAATTTCACCATTAGTTCCTGCTAAAAATGTATGTCGAAAGGATTTTTACCTAAGAACCAATGAAAAACCTCAAAAACTAGAGAGTACAAAAATAATTTCAAGTGTGACCAATGGAGATACTGCTGAAAAGTTGTGGGGACAATCTGATTGTTTGAGAAGCAATCAACTGATGACCATCAACAGCAAAAATGACTGCTGGAAGTCATTGACTGACAGTGAGATTGCGGCCTCAACTCACTCCATGGCCAACCTGCAGGTCAGTGATGTGTCTATGGATAGTACAGCAATCTATAACCAAGACGGCAAGAAGCCTTTTCTAAACAAAAGCAAACCTATTTCTCTTAAAAATAATATTTCTGTCAGGTCTAGTCCTCGACTGCGGCAGAAACCATTTGATCAAAATTCCCCTCATGGTCATGACTGTGAAGCTAGTTCTAAGGTGAACGGAGAATTTCTCTCCGACTTACTAGACTCTTCCTCAAAACGAACAAAATCAGCAGATACAGAGAACATGCCTCTTGACACAGACACTATTTTTTTCCCAAAGAGCATCAAAATGGATGTTTCACCCCCCAAAAATATAAAATCAGAAGTATTGTCTCCGCAAGGAGATTCAGAACAAAATGTCATATCTCCTTCTTTCCCCCCACTACTTTCTAAAATCAAAGTTGAATGTTTTTCGTCTCCTCCTAAAATCTCACACACAGATACTTTTTTTTCTACAAGCCCCACTAATTCAGAGGGTGTCTCCGTTCCAAAAATGAAAAGAGAAGATAATCCTTTCCTTTATTATAGTTCTGAAAACATAGCCAGGTCTCCCCCAACAACTGTTAGGTTGTCTTCCCAGTTTAGTGAAAGAACATCTGATCCCCGAAGCAACAAACTTCTTCTATCTGCCTCTTGTCATAAAACCCCTAGTGCTCCTCCTAGCTCTCAAAACCATTCTCCATCTGATGAAGTTTTCAAACATACGTTACTGCAATCTAAGATTCATTCTTCTCCACCTCATCCTAATTCTGTTCATGCAGCAGCTGATGTCAGTGCTGGTTTGCAGAGGACTCCTCAGATAGAAGCCCTTCTGTTTTCCGAGAAGCCTTCTGGCCTTGTGCCTTCCCCTCGATCTGATGTCATACCGTCACCTGTGAAAACACAATTTGATTTAATAAACCAGTCAGCACCTAAAGTATGTGTAAATTTGTTAGATAAGTTCTCTGAAAACAGCCCAACATCATACACTCTTCTAAACACACCAGGAAGTTTGAAACTGCGCATTCGTGACCCTAGCATAAAATCTAATTTCCCTGAAATATCTCGAAAAATGTTCAACCAACAGTATAAAAAAGGGAGTCCTATAGCAGCTGCAGGGAGCAAACACCGCAAATTGACTAATACAAAGCGCAAGCATTCACTGCCTCGTTGCCATACGCGATATGATAGCAGCCTGGAAACTGAGTCACAATACAAGATTCCTAAATTGACTATCCGCATGCGTCGAGACCCAATCCTGGAGGAACACCTATCTTCCAATCAATCAAACTGTGTCCTCTTTGACCTAGAGGATTCCTCATCATCATCGTCGTCGTCGTCGTCATCATCCTCATCCTCATCGTCGTCGTCGTCATCATCTTCGTCCTCATCCACATCATCATCGTCGTCATCGTCATCCTCATCATCATCATCATCTTCCGCACCTCGGGAAGCACATTGTGATAGGTCCTCCCCTTCATCTTCCTCACACAAACACAGACGCCATCACAGAAACAGCAGCAGCAGTAACATTTCAAAACACACTGAACATTCCTATCTGGCAACTCAAAAAAAACCCAAGTCAAACCTTGATTACCACTACCAGTCGTGCCGGCCAATCCAAACAACACCAAAAAAGTTACGGTTAAAATTACGAGATTGTGCATTTGAGCTCCACATCCCTCCTGGTAGTATAGCAGAATAAGTAAATTGTTTTCATTAGAGCTACTGAATTTTTGGAAGAAAGAAGAAAAAAAGAAGATATTTAATTTAAGTATGTTAATCATAAAAAATATTATAAGCTCCAAACCCTGTTAACTAGATTCGTGTCTCGGCTTCATAAGCAAAGAAAGTAATATCAAAGAGATGGTGTATTTGATGAAGCAAGTTGTCTCTGTAAATGTGTGTTGCTGTAACTGGTCTTTTGGTTGTCATGTATTGTGTATTCTAGTTATCTGCTGGCCCTACTTGTTTGGCTTTAAATACCAATCAATTGTGGCTGTTTGTAAGATCAGTGTAGCACCTTACTTTAAAACCAATCGTTGGCCATTCTATCTGACACTGTAACCTTTTATTTGCTGAGCTACTTGAAATATTAAAGGAGGCATCATAAATTTTTAATTTCCTCTCGCCTACATATGGGTCTCTGTCTCTCCCCTCTCTATTTGTTTTCTTTCTCTCTTTCTCAATAGTATAAAATACATGAAATGTCAGTAGCTATTATATTTCATAGGACACTAAAACTAAGCTGTTCTTTTATTGCTGTGTTTTTTTTTTTTTTGCAATTTGACCCCATTAGTAATGTGCTTGTTGTTTTTTGTTTTTTTTTTGCTACTTTCAGCTTGGGAGAGTCGATAAAATTACTTTGATAGTCAAGAGATTACTTTAACTCAGTAGTATTTACTGTGAGGATGTATAGATTCTCTTGATATAACCTGATTTTATCGTTGCTGAATGATACGGCTGTTTAGTTATGCTAACGTGTATTTTTAAAAAAACAAACATCCCCCTCCCCCCCTCCACTGAATAATCTTCCACTTTATTTTTTTCCCCCTTCAATGGGAAAGAG
>JAOPJM010001738.1:15907209-15921639 GCA_027124095.1 Muusoctopus leioderma
CATAAAATTATTATGGAAGGTTTAAATTTAAGTATGAGCACTTTAAAACAAATGGTTTTTATTATAGAACCATGGGCAGTTTGGTATCAAAAGGGTTAATGTAATATATAGTTTTATCCAACTTTAATGTAATATATAGTTTTCAGAGTATATATATACACACACGAATTCTGTTGTAAGAAAAGAGGTTAAATAAAGCTTGTTGAACCCATACCTAATTGGTAGGAGGACTTATCAATTGACCATCCAACTCTCACAACATGAGGATGTTCTTCCCTGTGGTCTTCACCAAAATTAGCAGGCAGGTGCTCAATCACATGAACCTCATAAAACACCTGAAAAATAGTAAATATATTTTTTAATAAATCCTATATTATTTTTTGTCAAAATGTTAATAATACAAAGAAAAGAGGACCAAATACACACAAATAAAAACAAAAAAAAAATCACAGTTTGGATGACTAAGTTATAATAAAGCAGTTTAAAGTCTAGATATGCTAGTGTGATATAAGAACCTTAGAAGTTGAAGTTACGTTAAGACTGTAATATATATATATAATATATGAACAATATCAATAAATATGTAGTAGATACTGAAGATATCAACAACAACACTTAGTTACTTTTAAAGTTTCAATCAACCAATCAGAATCCATAGCCAAGAGAGGTGTCATAGATGCACAGCAAGAGACAACCTCTTCCACCCTCCATCTTTCCCAGTCATCAGCCAACTCCATGTTTGCCACCATCTTCCTCCCTGTCTATTCTTTGGTGTTGCTCAACCAGCTCCCTTTGTCATCATCCTACACCTCTTTTACCGAGGGGTTTTTGTCCATGCAAGACCATATTCATGAGAGGTAGGATGTCGTGGTGTTGTGTTAAATGACCAAAACTACTTATTAAAGTTATGTTAGAAATTTTCTTGTCCAAAGATTTCCTAATGGGTGAAACAGTGGAAATAAACTGGAATATTTATATTTGGTACAATTAAATGAAAATAACTTGTTAACACCAGTATAAGCAAGTGTGGTGAGAGTTGTGTTGTATGTAGGCATGCAATATGGGACCTAGTTTATATTACATTTTCAAACTGGACCCATTCACTATAAGATATGCGAGGCATGCTTCTTACAGCTAATGTCTACTGTAAATAAAGTCAACTAGCAAGTTAGGATTACACCACAACACATCAATATATGAGGGGAAATTAAAACAGGAAACTACTCACGAAAGAAACACCCTCTATAGGGGCTATCCTCATATAGTGGAATAATAAGGACATACAATGTAATTCTTGATTACATTGTAAAATATATGTGGATATATATAAAAAAATAAACTTTTCCTTTTTATCTTAGGGTATTTATCTTTGGGATATTTAAAAGTTGGTAAAGAATTACTCCATGATAAAGCAGTTATTCAAGTGCATAATGTTAAAACTCATTTTTAAGTAACATAGCTGAAATGAACAGTTTAAAAAAAAAAAAAAAATTGTATTTCTGAAAAAAGGAAAGGATAAATAAAAAAAATGTAATCAAAAGTAAATGAGTAAATAGTTTATTTTGTTTCCTCTCCCATTTCTTTTTTTTTTTTAATTAAATTATTTTTTCTGAAGTTTATTATGAGCATTGTCGAGAAGGGAGAAATTTGTTTTTTTAAATTCTTTCCAGTGCTGTACCACACAACACACAAGATTAGTAACAATAGGACATTGATACAAATCAACCAAACACTGCACTGTAAACAACACTAGAGAGAAAAGGCTTCAGAAATTGCATTTTTATATTTTCGGTGGTGTTAGCATTTTAAAAGACTTCTATGTGTGTACGTACGTATGAGACTTTATAACATATGTTTACGGGCTAATAAAAAAAAAATCCTCATTCAAAGTACACATACATACATTTTAAGATATACACTTGCACACCCTCTGCCACTTTGGCTATAACACAAACACCGTATGATAGTAGAGGGGGGGGGGGTTAATAAGTGAGAAATAGAAAAGCTAATCTTTTATTTCTCTTCTAAGAGGAAAAAATTATTTTCAAAAAGTAAAAATAATTTTTTAACAAGACTATTTTTAAACCTGTAATTCATAGGAGCTGAAAGAAGAGAACTATTTGTGGAAAGAAATTGAAAATAAATAGAATAAATTGTGCAATTCAGTGGTTTTTCTAAATGTAAATAAATAAGCAGCATCCCCGAAAAGGTTTTAGTTATGGATTGATTTGATGGATATAAAATACTCTGATGACAAAAAAAGAAATAACATTTTCCATGGGAAGAGAGGTCACTTGAAAAAGTAGTCCAGGTCTCAGAAATGTACCAGGTGTGTGGAGTCTATGTATGAACAATTCCTGTTTGCAGGAAATGACTGAAAACAGGTGTGCATCTATCTACTTGATATATATATTTATAATATTCATCAATTTCTCATGGTTTCTAACATCAAAAATTTAAAAATAAAAATTTCACGAATTTATATCCATTTCAATAGCTATGGTGTGTGGTGTGTGTGTGTGTATGGGTGCATATGTGGGTCTGTATGTGTCGTTGGTCAACAAGCAAAAAGAGATCTATCAGTTTATAAGAGTGAGAATATTTACATTGTTTTGTTTTGGGCCTGAATGAATATACAGGTTAATTTTTCAGCATTTGTTTTTTCAAGTACGAGATGTATCACCTGTATATGGAACCATGGGTAGTACTTTGAATTTATGTATTCACGTCAGTTTATAAATATATATATATATAATTATTAAACAAATTTATTTTATTATTTCCTTTTCCGAGGCTGTTTATTCATTTGGTTCAGGTGCGTGTGATTACCAACACAATCTGTATCTTGATGCCCTGCTATTTATAATGGAAGGATTTTGCCACTCCAGTGTATTCACCTCTACGGTATTCTGTTGAGTGTTTAATAGCACCCTCAAATATAGTTCTGATGGGAGCTTATAGGTATAAATTCCTGGAATATATATATATATATTTATTTGTTTCCTTTCTTTTTAATTTTATACATTTGCTTATTGTTTACAGTTGGGTACCATTCCTAACACTAACCACTCAACTGTGAAACCAACACTTGTTAGGCAGGCAGGCAATAAGAATACCATCCAGGGACATGATGGTTAGAGGAATGAAGTTTGAATGTGTGAACATGTGGTCAGTACAATAGCACCGTAACATCAAATATATTGCTACATATGGTTGATACTCATTGAAATACTATAATATATACGTCTTGACTAGACATGTTATAAAAAAGATATTAGTTTTTGTTGTATTTGTTGTCATTGTTGTTGTTGCAGAAGAGGAATACAATGGTTTTCTATTCCAATCATTCTGATGTCAGAGGTTATTATAAAAGTTGCAATGTAATTTCTCACAGCTTGCTTTCATTTTTGTGCCTTTCTTTCTTGCACATTTATAATAAGAGTTCAACAGATGCATTCAATCAAGCTTTATAAACAAAAGATAGAGGAAGTAAGATGTGAATGAGTAGCTGAACAAAGTCATCTCCTGGTCAGTGAAATAATTTGGGGCAAAGGGAATTATGTGCCGACAAAAGTATGGCAGTGTGAGGCATCTTCACTCGGAGACACAGGTGTCTATCTGTTGTGTAGTATAAAAGAAGATTTTTTTTTTTTTTGACAGATACAATTTTATCTCAGATACACTTAATAAAAAAATTGTGTGCAGAAACAGGTATTGTATGCTTTATGATTGCTACGAAAAGCATACAGGAAAACTGGACAGAATTGGAAAATTAACCAGATCTGGCATGCTTAGTTTGTGGATCACCATTTAATATTTCATAAAAGCTATGTCTACCCAACAATAATAATTAAACCTTCGTGAGGTGTTAACTTCCTTATAACCCAGCATCTGACTTAACAAAGAAATAGCAATTTCTTGCCTTCATACACATTAACCCTTTTAATATCAATCCACCTGAAACTGCCTCTGGTTTTATGAAGAAAAAAAAAAACCATTCGTTTTAAAACGTTCATAATTTAAATTTAAACCTTCCATTATAATTCTATGTAAAAACTTTTTCTTAAGTTATGTTCCAAACACCATCTTAATAACGAGAGTTAATTATTTTACTAAATCCCTCCAAATTCTTGAATATTTTAAAAATTAATTGAAAATCATTGGCAGTGTATTTTATTAGAAATGTTGGTAACAAAAGGGTTAATTTTGTTACTACTAAGAAATTATAATCTCTATTTTTTTTTTTTAATATAAATTCCCAAACACATTTTATATATTATTTTATCATTTTAATTCCTCTAACACATGAGTAACAGTCGTAAAGTATATAAATCTCAGCCAACAATGGTGTTTGATTATATATCACAATAGCACTCAAGAGATTATAATCCTCACCACCAAACACCAATACTTCCAGACAAAGTAGCTTCTATATTTCAATAAATTGCTCATGGTGTACTTTATTCATTTAATTTAATATTAACAGTATTTTTCATAGCTGAAATCTAAAACAAAAATATTTCAGATTGCAGTCTGGCATTTGAATGTCAACTTGACCCTTTTGATACCAACCCGCCTGAAACCGCCCCTGGTTCTATGGTAAAAAAACATTTGTTTGTAAGTGTTCACATTTAAATTTAAATCTTCCATTAGAATTTTATGTAAGAACTTTCTGTTAAGCTATGTTCCAAACACCAACTTAATAATGAGAAAGTCAGTTATTTTACTAAATCACTTCAAAGTCTTGATTTAATTTGAAAATTAATTGAAAATCAAAGGCAGTGAATTTCATTAGAAATATGGTAACAAAAGGGTTAAATAATCTGCTGGTTACCTATACACTTCGATACTATCAGCATGAATGAAATACTGTTATTTATATCAATACACAGAGACATACTGTACCTTCATTTGTCTTTGGTGTGTTAACAATACATATAAAAAGTTCTATTCTATTCTATATTGGTAATAGAGAAATGAACCATTGGTTACTAAAGCCTGTGCTGGAAAATATTGAAATCACCCGAGCCTTACTTATGCCTTTGGCCTAAAATTAGGCACTCACCATCATGCCTTGGAAAAATTATAGGTTTTATCTCGTCACCTTTATAGAAATCTCAAAAATATAAATGAACTAAAATAAAAAGATCTGTAAAGGGAGACATTAAAGAAAATGGATGTAATTAACAAAAGGTATATGTTGTAATAAGAAAAGAAAAAAGATAAAATATAATAAACCCATTTTTTCCTGTTTACCTTCAATTTCTTAATAAAATTCTCCAGCTAAACTGTATATTACGAAACAATATTTTTTTTTATCATCAATCTAACTTCCAAAGAACTTGCCGACAATGGCTTTAAAAAGTGCATTTATCAAGTAGATTTTGAGAATCAATTGCAAGACTTTAATTATCGTCAATTTTGTTTCAATCCATATGCAACTCTCTAAGCAAAACATCACGAAATTGAATTCTATTTTAACCAAGGGCTTCACTGAAAATAAAAAGCATCCAAGAAAATATGTTTGTAGAAATTTACCTCAGATTCAGCCCTTGATTACTTAAATGAAACTATCACAATGATATCAATGTATCAAGACTATGAACAACTTTTTTCTTTCTATAATTTCCTTTAAATGTGTGTTTATTTTTTACACATATGACTATATATGTGCATTCACACACAAAAGTATCTCATTTTAAACTCAAACCAGTGACATTTGTTAATGAGCAGGCGATAAAATGGAGATAGAAGAAAATATACGGTTGCTAGAGAGGAAAACAAAGTTGATTTAACAAAGAAAATGAAAACAATTGCTGAAATGATAGGGTATATCATACTAGCTATTTGGTGTGAATCTTGGTGGAATTCAAGAACATACGATTAATTGTAGTAGCATGCACACATAGATGGACCAGTCAAATCACTACAACTTATTGTAACACTACCATTACAATTCAAAATGATTGCAGACAACAGAAAAGACAAAACAATAAAAAAGAGAAAGAGACTATAACATGCAAATAGTTGGGTTAACATTTTGTAATAATAACCAAACATTTCTTATACCCAATCTTAAAGCAAACATACACAAATATATATAGTTATATACATATTGAATGTGTTATTTTATTTCTTCACAATTTTTCCTTCTCTTTTGCTTGAGAGATGAAAAATAGTAATTAAGTATTTTCTTCTTAGCTTACACTATATTTATCTAAAATAAATATACAAAATAAATTCTCCTACTGAATCAAGCAAGAGTTATTTACATAAAACAAACCTATATCTAAACTATATTGATAGAAATAGCAAAAGAGATGATTTATTTCAATATATTCACAAACCCATCCCCTTAAAAACCTGAAATAAAACACCAACAACAAAAAAATGGTGGGATACTAATAAGAGATAGAGCTAAATATTGTCTAATGTTTATTTTAGAGTAAAAAAAAACACACAAAAAAAAAATACTTATTGATTTTGCTTAGAAATTAACACGGAGAGATTTCACCCAACGTGGGACATGAACCCACGACCCCGAGATTAAGAGTCTCGTGCTCTACCCCCTGAACCAGCCGGCTCTGTACAGACACGGGATGACCTTCCGAATGCTATGCGGGATCGTGAAGGGTAGCGTGATCGAGTCAGGCAAATCCGAGCAAGCTTGACTAGACGATGATAATGATGATTGATAAATTGACAGGAACAAATATTTAAAAGAAATCATTTTAAGGAGTTTGGATTTTTTTTTTTTTTTTAAATCCAATTTGAAAATGAGCAGCAAACTAAAATATCTAAATATAACTAGATAACACGGGCCGGATAAGGACAATTATCATGGTTGAGATAACAAAAGATTCCCTAAGGTGCCACTGATTTAACTAATCAGAACCAGTGTGAATCACGACTCTAGTCAGGCTCCGACTATGAACACATGCTAACGATATATATTTTACAGAATATTTTTAAATTAAAAAATATTTTTTTTTATAAAATTGAGCCACGGGCCAGACTAAACATGGCTGCAGGCCTTATGTTTGACACCCCTGTTCTATATGATCACTCAAACTGCTAGAAATAGCAGGCAAATCTCCCTCAAATCACACCTTACCATCTTAGAAAGAAAGAAAGAAAGAAAAAAGAATAACACATTGGTAATGTAGTCCTAGTACAGTCTGAAATAAAAGATGGGATGGTCACGGCTAGAACGCCTTCGATTTATAGGCCTGCACAATCACGCATTGACCTGGGGCTAAACGACAACAACCTAATCTATAAGTAGAAAAGAACTGTATTTTAGTTTTGTTCTTTCTTCCTTTTTTTGGGGGGGGGGGGAACTTAGTTCCAAACAGAATGGTGTTTCTGTGCCCAGTATCAAACTAAGAAACTCAAGAGTTACACACACACACATTCAAACCCTGTTTACATTATATGTGCTATAATAAATAAATAAAAAAGCTAATAATAATGTTCTTCCAACAACAGGAACAGCTACAACTCTTTAGAAATATATACAACTGGAATCAGATCTACCCCTTGTCTACTTGCCAAGAAGCTGATCTGGGTCCAGTCATCGCCATCATCATTGTTTTACGTCTGTTCTTCCATGCTGGTATGGGCTGGAAGAATTTTCTTTTTGGAACAGTATTTTACACTCGGATGCCCTTCCCATCGCCAACCCTTACAAATTTTTGCATGTAAGGTATTTTTTCCGTGGATCTTTAACTGTTGAATAGTTAATCCGCCGGCCGATCATCATTCACAGGATGTAAACAATGATCACCAGTAAGACTTTGTGGAGACACCCATAGAAACCAAGCCAAACGAAACATGTGTGAGGCATGGTCCCCCGACCCATGTAGGAGAGTGGTGACTCCATTCACAATCAATACGGGCTGAAATCACCCGTCCAACCCATACCAGCATGGAAAACGGACGTAAAATGATGATGACATACACACACACACATATATATATATACATAAATGACAGGCTTCTTACAGTTTCTGCCTATCAATTTCACTCACAAGGCATTGGTCGGCCTGAGGCTATAGTAGAAGACACTTGCTCAAGGTGCCAGTGGGAGAGAACCCGGGACCACGTGGTTATGAAGCAAACTTCTTACCACACAGCCATATTGTAAGATATCACTTCAAGTACAATCATCATCATCAACAATAAGTGATATATGAATAAGGATACATCAGAGGAAGTTCAGATATTCAGTTGGAAATTCTAACAGTGCTTAATATATAAGTATTCAGTTAAAACAATTTCAAGATGTAAAATAAACAAAATTTCAAGATATTGTTATGTATCTCAAAGGCAGCAAATCGGCAGAGTCGTTAACACGCTGGACAGAATGCCTTGCAGTATTCGTTCAGGCTCACTGCGCTCGTTCAAATCCCACCGAGGCCAACTTTGCCTTTTATCCTTCCGGGGTCGATAAAATAAAGTACCAGTCAAGTACTGGCGTTGTCGGCCTTGTGCATATGTTAGAAACAATAATTATGTATCTCAATTCTTCAAATGTCAGTTAAATTGAGAAATTCTATGCATGTTTGCACATATCATTTGACGTTCTTCGATTGAATTCTGTTACAAAACCACCAAACATAATAAAGAGCCAAAGAGGAAGCCTCTAGGTGGTTGCTGAACATGACAGAAATAGCAGCAAAATATCCTTCAAGTCACAGCCTACTGTCTTTAAAAAAAAGATACACTGGATAATGTAGTTCTAGATATATCTGAAAACAAGATGGGATGGTCATGACCAGAGGGCAATTGATCTGCATGATGAAGTCTGATCTGGGGCTAAACAACAAGACACAATGAATATGACGTGAAGCAGTTGAATTACACAACACACACAGCCAAAGATTATACGTAATTGTTTGAAAATATATGTTATTTAATTCTAAAAAGCAATACTATACAAACGAATATTATAATATATATGTGTGTGTGTGTATACATATATATAACCACAGCCGTCCTTCGCATTCGAGGAAGACCTGGTATGCGTATACACCATGCTTTCGTTAAGGGTTTTAGGTGCCCATGCAGTCACGAGCAGACACCTTCTCGGCCCTCACACCCTTGACCCAGCAGAACATCAGAGATGTGACAGCTGGAGGAAGGGAGGGAGGGCTGCTGGTACTCATTTTCAGCTGAGTGGACTGGAGCAACGTGAAGTAAAGTGCCTTGCCCAAGGACACAACGTGCGTCCCACACCGGGAATCTTTCGATTGTGAGCCCAGTAGCCTAACAACTAGGCCATGCGCCTTCACACACGCACACACAAATATATACATATATATGTTATCGTCGTTCTAATCTAAATTCCTGCTGCTGGCCACATTGAGTTATTTCTCGACCCATTTTCGTTTTAATTATGCAAATTACCATGGCACCAGCACTAGAGAGAATGCTTTTTCTCTTGCACATAATATATATATAAATGACTGAAACAAGTAAGAGTATATATATATATATATATATATCCCTATTTGTGTTACGCTGTGAACAAGCAAAAAAGGAACTCAAATTCCGTAGAAGAGCGAATGGTTGGTTGTTTTGTAGCTATAATAGTGTTCAACAGTCAGAAGAATGTAGATCAGCCGATAGTTCAGTCTATTGTTGATCAAAGCAGGAGGAACCAATGGTAACCTCTTGACATCGTTGGGTTATCTTGCATAAAGTGTGTGTGTGTGTGTGTGTGTGTGTGTGTGTAGCAAAGTAATAGTATACAGAATAAATATTAGACTTATCGAAAATTAACTCCAAGCTAGAGACAAAAAAAGAATTGCTTAGAGGCATTTGCTTCCGTAAATAGCAATGGGAGGTAATTTTCGAGAAATTAAATATTTCTCATGCTGGGGAAAAAAGACATACACACACACTTTCTGGATCTGGAGAAAAAGTCAGCGCCCACGGCTTTCACAGGCCCTCCAAAACTGGACAGATCGATGCTGTTAATTTTACGCTTAAACTGTTGCAACTCGATGCATGCAGGAAAGACATGGGCACGAGACGAATTCCAGAGAGCAGACGTTCTGGGGAAGAAGGACTGGGCATAGTGGTTAGTGCAGGACTTTCAGAGTTGGACACAGCATGGGTGACGAGAGAAGATGAGTGAGTCGGAAGTGCATGAGGCCAGCCAGCTTCGATGAACAGAGGCCATTGTAGTAGAGATAGAAAAGACAGAGAGAGGACCCAGCACAACTGTTGTCTAGGGGCTGGAGTGTGTCTGTGAGTGACTTTTATACCCCAATAAGAGGGGTGGCTTTTCTCTGAATGCAGTCTAGGGTGTGTGTGCAGCAGCAGCAGCAGTCTCAAACATGGGAGCAGTACTCCATTGTGTGTCTCACCTGAGCTTTGTAGAGTGTCAGCTATTGTTGAGGGTTGAAGTATTTTCTAGCTCTCAAGAGAAGGGCCAGTCTTTGAGATTTGGTTAAGCATTAAGTATGGTAGTTTATCCAGTGGGCACGAGTTCAATCCCTGGGTTAGTGTAACTATATACTATAGTTTAAGCAGAACGAGCAAGCGACATCAGAAAATGACAAATAACTAATATAAGGATATCCTGGTCATGGACAATGGAAGGAGAACTACCTACCGACGTGGTTTGAATAAAGGGTTCGGTTTAAAATTCCGAGAACATCATCTGATAGGACAGGCACCTGAAGAAGGCTGGTGGGTACAATGCCCAATATGTTGTGATTATAGCAATCAAGATGAGAACACTTGTCCAAATAAATCAGTGTATCATATATATATATATATATATATATATATATACAAATAGCGATGATGATGATAGCACAATCAGACACAGGTTTTGTGGATGTTTCTACACCCCCACAAACATGTATGTATAAATCCTTGTATATGTATACTCCTAGCTCGGCTTTTTTCTTTCCGTGGCCTAGTAGAGTTCTTTGGTGGAGATTCTGTGTATTTTTCAATCAAGTGATTTGAATTCACCTGCTCGCTTGCCACTCGTCACGTGACATAGCAGTCCTCTGCCTCGTTTATCGATAGCTGGCTGCAAGTGTGGACAGAAATGGCTGTCTTGCTTGGATGTATTCTGATGGCTAGGATACAAGTACAGAATCCTTGCTGAAGACGCATTTTCCTTCTAATTATATGCCCTCTGAAATACCTAAATATTTCCGAAGGTATATAGGTAAATGCAGAAACCATTCCTTTATAGGGTGGTCCAGGGTAAGAGATATTTTCAAGGCATTTGTTCATGTATCTTTGTGTTTAGTACAATGAGCTACGTGATCTTAGTCTTGTCGGTTTGCTATTAAAATGCAAATAATTTGCCACTCCAGAAAATTTGTTTTAACGAATTTTCTTTGTTGAGTACCAAATAGCGGCCTCAAACATAGGTTTTGTGGACGGTTCTACACCCCCACAAGCATGTATGTATAAATCCTTGTATATATATATCATCGTTTTTACGTCCATGTTGCCATGGGTTGGATGGAGATTTCTTGAGGCAGCATTTTACGGCCAGATGCCCAGACCAGTATACTATAAACACAAAATCCTGAATAAACCTATTACGAACGGTGCAGATAGTGTATCGTTGCCTCACGATAACAGAACAGTTTCTGTAAGACAACTCATAAGAAAATGAAAATCAAAACTATTGGAGGTCTATATGTTGGAAGAAATTACAGGTTTAGCAAGCGAGACAAACTGATGGAAAAACTAGAGAAAGGAAAGCATGTTGAATAAATATATATAAGAGTAGACATCGTTGGAAATTTTCTGAAAGAAATGTCAAATAGATCTTTTTATAATACGATATCGATATAATAGGCTTACCTTTATCGTAGGAATCTGATGATACTGCATAAAAAAAAGGCGGGCACACTATATCTGCTGAAATGGATGTCATTACTCTAACTCCTAATTCCTCAAAAATAGCCGGACAACCTAGGCTACAAAGTGCCATCTAATAGCCTTGCAGTACATCATGTTAACCCTACTGATACCAACCCGCCCCTGTTTCTATGATGAAAAACCATTTATTTTAAAGTGTTCATATTTAAATTTAAACCATCCATTATACTTTAATGTAAGAACTTTTGTTAAGTTATATTCCAAACACCAACTTAGTAACAAGAAAGATTAGTTATTTTACTAAATCCCTTCAAATTCTTGATTATTTTCAAAGTTAATTGAATATCATAGGCAGTAGTGTATTTCATTAGAAATATGGTAACAAAAGGGTTAAATTCATTATCATACCTTCTCACAAAATATATTTATAGAAATAGATACACAACATTTAGAAACTTCACATTATGTCTCTGTGGAAAACCTCTTGCTGTATGGGCAGGGTATTAACAATACCAACAAGCAATTGTATCGCCTCATCTAATACTCCATGGATATTAGAATGATATTTTTTGATTCCAAATATGTATTCACAATGATATATAAAATTTGTGCTCCACCAGGAAAATCTAAAAATCAAAAGCCTGACAATATGGCCTATATAATGTGACAGATGCAATTAACTTGCAGACGATTAGAATATCACATATGATTTTTAAAAAGTCACATCACAGCTCTTAGCATACATACATATTTCTTACCTAAATAAATAAAAAAATAAAATATAAATAAAAACATCATCTGCATTTAAAAAAACAACAGTACTATTGTTTGAAACCACCAAGTAGAAACATGCTCTATGGAAATCAGCTTCCCAGTTGACAGCAATGTGGTAAAACAGCACAGGAAAAAGAATGGAGTGATGACAAGTTTACAAATGCAGTACTCAAATATACACTTTCAACTTAATACTGATCATTATTGGAGCAACAGAATATGTACCAACCCACTCCAACTTGGATTCTTAGAGCCCCCAAAATTTGAATACTACAAATCTGCAAGACCTTTGAATGTATAGAGTTAATGGTTGCACAAAAATCTGGGAAGGAATAAGGCACTGTCTCTTTTTCCCCCCCTTTACTTAACAGCTTTGCCACTGAGCAAGTGGGTGGTCAAAATAAATTCTAAGAATTCAATCAGGATAAAAGACATTGTATATGTATGTATGTATGTATGTGTGTATGTGTGTGTATATGTGTGTAATACATATATATATAGAACTACTTCCGCCTCACAAACATGGAGGAATGCAAACACAGTTTCTAAATCCAGAAGGCTGATGAGTGTTATTGCATGATATTGCATGACAATCTCACGAAACATTATGTTCATTATGTAGCAAGAAATATTTCTGTGTTTGTATTACACAATTAAACCCTGCCAATACAAGCATCAAGTGCTTTCATCTCACACCTGCCATGTATGTGTGTGTTTGTTTGTTTAGGTGTATGTATATATACAAAGGCCCTCCAAAACCGGTTGGATGGTGCCTACACAAGATTGTTACGAGCAGCACTCAACACATCATGGAGGGAACATAAAACCAATGCTGTACTTTATGGAAATCTACCACCAATAACAACTACATTGTGCCAACAAAGACCAAGGTTCATTGGTCACTGTTGGAGAAGCAAAGATGAGGTAGTGCATCAGTTATTGCTATGGAAACCTATTCATGGCAAAAGATCCAGAGGAAGACCTCACTTTACGTACATCGACCAACTGGTACAGGATACTGGTATAGAATTGGAGAATCTACCTGCTGCTATGGACAATTGTGTCTACTGGAGGTCACTTGTTGGGAACGTCCGAATTTGCTCAATCCGATAGATAGATAGATATATACAGATGTATTCAAATAAGTAAAAGGATCCGCTGTTGGTTTCAACAATATCCTAGTGGTTTGATCAGTAGAACTGCTTCATTGAATTATAGTGAGAAAGCATACCAAAAGCACTTGTATTCTTAACAAAATCCTCAGGCAGAATCATCAAAGGACCAGCCTTACCACAAACAGTGTTACGGTTGGTCCTTTGAAAGGTATATTCCATCCAATGAGTTTCCATTTACCTAATTTCACTCTCAAGGCTTGGAATGAGCCAATGCTATGGTAAAAGACACTTACCGAAGATCCCACACAATGGGATTGAACCCAGGACTGCATGTTTGCAAAGTGAAATTCTTAACCATTCGGCCAGGCCTGTACCACATATATAAATATATGTACACACAGACATATACACACAGAGAAAAGAACACACGCACGTATACATACATATACATATATCTATATACACACACACAATTCAAATTCAATATATATATAGACACATAAGCCCACTAAAAATTTTCCAAATTCAGCGGGATAAATTTATTCTTTAACTCTTAATGTCCTGTACCGCACCTGACGTCATCAACTCTCTGTCCTGTACCGCACCAAGTAAACAAACTTTGTTTACATCCGTTTTTAATTAAGTAAGGAGCTCTCTAATGTAAGGAAGACAACTCTAATCA
>JAOPJM010001738.1:16006309-16016548 GCA_027124095.1 Muusoctopus leioderma
GTAGAGGAATCACGTGTAAAACAACAAAAGTAAAAGAGACCTCGAGGCCGGAGTTTATTGATATGTTGCATGGAAAATTTGCTTGATGGTACTAGTAGTTTCTTGCAACCTTGGAAAGCAGTGCAAGTATTGCATTAGCAATAAAACACATTCCGAGGTGCATTCGTCAGTCAACTAACAAAAAAACAACACGGTTACGAATTTGTCACATCCGGTCGCCAGGCAAGAGGAGCAACTCCTGCGGCTTGAACAGTAAGTTAGATAAATGTACAGGAAGTACTGAATAGCGATAAAGAATTAATATAAAAACACAATAAAAAACAGTAAAAAATTATGATTTTTTCTTAAATATTTCTTCAATATTTGAAAATCTGTTTTACATATATTCATGCATATACAGGAATATTGTTTTCTAATTTTGTTTCTTACCAGAATTTTTTACTGTTTTGTATTGTGTTTTTATATTAATTCTTTATCGCTATTCAGTACTTCCTGTACATTTATTTGGCTTACTGCTCAAGCCGCAAGAGTTTTCCCCCTCTCCTGGCAACTGGATGTGACAAATTCGTAACCGTGTTGTATTTTTGTTAGTTGGTTGATGAATGCTCCTCGGAATGTGTGTTTTATTGCTAATCCAATACATGCACTGCTTTCTGATGTTGCAAGAAATTACTAGTACCATCAAGCAAACTTTTTATATATATACATACATACATACATACATATATATACACACACACCTGCAAACAAGGTAGGTGCTACACTGATTTTCGACCTGCTACAAATAGCTGCCAAATTTCTCTCACACCAACTACATACCATCTTAAGAAATGAAGCACATATTAGGTAATGTAATTTTAGATAAAACATGATGATGTCTGAATAAAAGATGATATGATCTTGGCTGGATCACAGATGCCTGCTCAGTTATATATATATATATATATATATATATATATATATACACATATATAGATAGATAGATAGATAGATATACACACACACACATATACATCTTCTTTCAACTACAACTTACACTTGCACTGAGCATGCAATATATCCCATTAATTATAGGATTCGTGTGGTATTTCCCCATCATTCTCTTCCAAAGCTGCTTCTTACAAGAATGCTGTGGCCTTTGGTGCTTACACCCCTGACTTTAAAGTGTAAACAATACTAAGAAGATTCATTCAGGATTCTCAGAAGCCTGTGAGACACTATTATTAGTTGATTAAATCAACCCCCAATACATTCATGTATATATTTATATATATTATGCTCTTTTTTTTTTTTCATGTATTTTCATTTATTATGATGGGAAAATAATCCAAAAGTGTTTTTTGTTTTGTTTTGATTTGTTGGTCATTATTGAGTAAGCAGCTGTTAATCAATACAGTCTAATATTTTTGAGTCTATCAAAACTCTAGCACTGGCTGATCTGTTCAGGCAAATAATGCTCACTGTACATTTTTATTGATTACTCTTCAGAAAGAACAGTCAAGTGTTTTTTATGTTATTTTTTTCGTTTCTGTTTTTTTTTGTTTAGTAGGTGGGGAATGTAGAATATTCTGTCTATTTCCTTTTCTCTGTAATTCTTTTTTTTTCCATAGCAATTTTTCTTTATTATCCTTCCACCACAACACATTTTTTTATACTTTTGATATGGTTTGCTTCTGCTCCCATAGAAAGCTGTAAGCACTTTTGTTGTGTTCTCAAAGAAAAGCTTGAACATGAATTTCAGTTCAGTTGATCAGGTTCTATAGTTTGTTGCAGGTGTTGGTGTGACCTGTGAGTTGACAGAGCTATTTGTAATAATACATAGCAAATGGAGCAGGATTAATCTTACTGAAAGGACACGTCACCATCATGATCATGATATTTTAATATCTGCTTTTTCCATGAATGAATAAATTCAATAAGATGAGTTCATTGGTATGTTATCTTATCCTGGCTACCTTCAGTCTCAACCCTTATTTCTCTAAAGTTAATCCGCCATTACTACTTTGAATGTTTCCTTCAGCCTTGATTACTGATAGTTATTTCTTCTTTCAAGTCTCGTCATTCACTCAACACAACCATGCAATGCTACCTGTTTAGAATTTAGTAACACTTCATATTATCCTCTAAGTCTATATCTCACATCCACTATATCATTCTTATTTCTTTGATGCATAGAAAGTGCAGATGCATTCAAAAAAGAATCTTCTTTTGCTTATACACAAGAATATGTTAGATTTTTAAATAGATAAAAAGTAGGGGAGAATTAAATAAAATTATCTGATTGAATTAAAACCTTTACTGCAATACAAACCAAATAGTATATTTTAGTACTTGAATATTGCAATAACTATCTACTTGATTATGTAACCTAAATGTGTACTCAAATACACATAAAGGAAACTTTCACCATACCTATCATCATCATCACTTTACATCCACTTTCCAAGCTGGCATGGGTTGGACAGGTGATTTTAACCGGAGTCAGTCTTCATTCGGAGTCACCACTCTCCTAGATGGGTTGGGGGACCACATCTCACTCACACATTTTGGTTTCTACGGCTGAATGCCCTCCCTATCACCAACCGTTTTACAGAGTGTACTGGGTGCATTTCATCATGGCACCAGCACTCGAGAGGTTGTCATGTCCGAACATCACTAAAGCATCCTCTCTACCTTATGTTGTCTCTGTTTGATCGCCAACCACTTTACAGGGTGTACTGGGTGTATTTTATCGTGGCACCAACACTCAAGAGGATGCCTTGTCTCCTGCAAGGCTAAGGTGTCCTCTCTACTCTACATAGTCTATGTTTTTGAAGGCAGATATGACCAAGTGTGTGAATAGAGGAGGAGTGATGTATGAGAGGGTGGGAGGGAAAGTGTATTAGTGTCAGTGTGAAGAAAGGAGCAGTGAATGGGTGATAGGGGAGGATGGAAAAGGAGAGAGATAGTGATGGTTAGCAGCAGTATGGGTGTCATAGTTGTCTCATGGTAGGGTAGAGTCACATGATGGATGGGTGATGGCAGGTGGAGTACAGATGTTAACTAAGAGGCACGTGAGGAGAGAGGATGAGTAGTGGGTGGTAGATGAGTATAGACAGATCTGAGGTAGTGTGACAAGAGAGGAGGTGGTGGTAGTGGGGGAGTGGATGAGTGAAGATGGATGGGTAAACCCAGACATTGTGATAGTAGAGATGTGGAGTGGTAAGAGAGTGGGGTATTAAGAAAGGGTGTTAAAGACATTGGGTAGGTGAAGATGGATGGGCAGGACAAATGTCATACAGTGAATGGGACTGGGGTGATAAATCAGAGAATAGTAGGTAGATGGTGACCTAATAGGGGTACACTGCACTGTGGGATGATAAATATAGTGGGTGGGTGAAGATGGATGGGCAGGACAAATGCCAATGTGAATAGAACAGGGGTGATAAATCAGAAAATAGTAGATGTAGACCTAACTGGAGTATACTGTGAAGTGATACATCCCAGCCTCCATATAAACCCCACTATTTTCTAATGGTCATTCTGCCATGCTTGCATCGGTGGGTGGGTCTTCTCCAAGACTGCATGTCTCCAATCAACTTCAAGCACTTAGCACTTCTTTATACAACTGGCATCCTCCATACGCATCACATGTCCATACCAGCACAGTCTTCGCTCTTGCACACAACATCTGATTCCTCTTATACCCAGCTTTTCTCTCAGTTCATTTGTGCTATGTTGCTCAAGCACACTAAAATTACACATCCATCAAATCATGCTCACTTCATTTCTTTCCAGCAGTCACAATTCATCTGCATTCAAGGCCCATGTCTCACTTCCATGCAGTATTGCACTTGTATCTCAGAATTGAAATTGACTTGCATAAAGAAACAAGATAAAAGATGGCATCAGTCCTGAAACTTCTACTGAGTTACACATATGTAGTAAATGGAACTCACTACAAATATTTTTCAAAATGATATTGTAAAAGAATAAGAAATATATTTCTTCCTTATATGGATATTTTGAAATGCTTTCAAAATAAAAGCAGCATAGCATAGTGGATATAAAAATATGAATGATGATAATAGTAATGATAATGACACCTATCATAAATGAGAAATTAAACATGGACTTCTTCTTAAAAGAAATCGGATGATAATGGAAAATTATAACTTAATGATGTACTGAATGCTGTATCTAAATAAATCTTAATTAATTGAAATTTCCTTTAAGTTGGAGAAAGGAAACAAAAACCTGGTGGCAACTGTTAGCAACTCTCAAAGAAAAGGGGAGATAATTTCAAGAAATTAAGAATTAACCTTTAAAAGTTAATTTACATACTTAAGGGAAGGAACGTCTGATCTTTGTTTGCAGACAAGGGACAAATATGGACATGTTTCAGCCTATTAGACCTCATCAGAATAGTACTCTCTACTCAAGCCAGCTTGATCAGTTGAAAAAGATTTTTACATGTAGAAAAAGGGTTGCGAATAATTTTTGGCCCGTATAATTTGGCATAATTAAAAAAATTAAATGAGCTAAGGGAAATAACTCAAATGGGCCAATTGTATGAATTTGAATAAACAAGTTAAGGGATGATGTGCTAAATGCCATGCACAAAAATGTCTTAATTGAAATTGTGGAAAGATACTTTGAAACATTTCACACATGATATTCTACTCAACTTCTGTTCAAATATACTATAGATAAGCATTAGCAATCTCCCTATAAACATGACAGTATTTATTTATTTTGATGAGACTAGTAGAAACTAGGCATTCAAAATCAATAGCTTAAGAACATCATAACAACTATATCACTAAAATCTGTTTGTAAAACAACTATGTCGGAAATGTATGTTTGCAAGAAAGAAAATGTTTCTCTGTTCAGAAGAAAATAGATGAAGATAAAAATGTCATCTAAAATACTACGAATTAACAGACGTTAAAAAAATTATGAAGAAAGAATTTATGTCTCAACATGAAAATGACGTCAATTTTTTAAAAAAAATCATCTGAATACAATATAAGTGTATACCCTTTACAAAAGCATAATACCTTTCAGCTTACTGACTGTAAGGTGACTGATGCAACTATTGTTGAATCAGATCTGTTGCTATGATACCTGACAAGATATTCAGAAAGATATTTTAACTAGACACTTATTTATTTGTCAGCATTGACTTGAAACAATGTTTTGTTTTTGAGGACCAACTGAATAGAGCCTACATTCATTGCAGTCGTCTTTCTGAAGAATTATTCCACCTGCTCTTCTTTCTCTCAAAATTGATCTCTGATCTATGTTTAACATTTCTGATGACAAATGAAAATAACTAAAACAAGGGAATAAAAAAAAATATTAAAAAAAATGAATAAATAAAAAAATAAACATAGTGTTTTTTTATATTTCACATGCATTTGCAATTAAAAACAAACAAGAAAAAAAGGTTTTTTTTTTCATTTGCATGCTTTGATAAACCCAGATAAAAAACAAAACAATGCTAACTGATTTTCAGAAAGTTCTAACATTGATTTGGAAACATTTTTAAAGTTAGTTTAAGTGAGTTTTATTTGCAATACAGTTCTCTATTGTAAAATTTATCCCATTAGTAGATCATAACAATATGGCAGTTAAATGTTATTTATTCCATTCTCTTCAGTTGCATCAACAACTTCACACACATATACCTACACAATGTTACAATTTTTATTACCACTGCCATTATTATACCAAACAATGTGTTATTTCTGATTTCTTATAAAGGCACATACATTCAAACTTACAAGGACGTGGAAATAAATTTTTTACAAAGGTATTAGAAACACAAGTGAAGTGAAATGACTACAACAGGGAGTTGAAATCAACTCACATATTAGCTTGCCATGAACTTATCTCTAATGTAGAAACAAGTTTATCTTTACACTTTGCCACTCTAGTGAAGTATGATTGGCTCATATTAGTTTGTTCAGCAGATAATTCTTTTTAGAAAAAAATTTAATTCATAGCTGTTTCCCTGCCAAATATGACTGTCTGCTTTATTCTAGAATAATGTATCAGTAAGTCAGTAGATTAACTCAACCCACAACACATTGGCAAATGGTTTAAATCTTTAATGAACCTTTAATGATATTGTATAAACTCTATCACAACTATGTTCTATATTTAACTTTTAAATGTCCAAATGAGTAATGAACCTGGAATGGCATGCATATGTATGCATGTACAAACACACACACAGAAGCACAGACACACACACACACACTCACACTCACACACAGACACACACACAAATAAAAATATTGGGAAGAGTAATAGAAATGTAGTTACATTTCTGTTACTCTTCACAATATTTGTATTTTCTCCTTCACATTTTTACACCCGTTTCCAAAATATATGAAATTTCACCATAAAGGCTTCATTTGAATGAGAAAACTTTTGAATAAATAATAACAATCAATAATAAAAAAAAGTGAAGAAATCTGTATTAGAAAGTAGGTTGGTGAAGCATCTTTCCTTCTCACATTTCTGAAATATTTATAAATATATAATATGAGTGCATTGAAGTATAGTTTACGTAAGTATCTCATATGAACCTGTGTGTGTGAGTGCATGTGTACATAAAGGCAAGCATGCATACACACACATACATTAAGTTAAGCAAATAAACAGATAAAAGCAGGAAAGAACAAATTCTTATGAAATAACCAGCAAAAAGGAATACAGTACAGAGTAACTACAATATATGAAAAGTCTAAATCAAACAGACCTGAAGTTTATATGTTTTTTTTCATTATGTTGTATAGCCAAAATTTTGCCCGCAATAACCAAAATTGTGAAATAAAAAAAAAACTAATTTCAGTAAAGACGGAACGGAAATAAATATTCAAAATCATTCTATTTTAAATCGAATTCACATACACATGTACACAATGTAGATTTTAGATTTAAAGGATTAGATCTATACTCTTGTTTCTTTCTCTGAATACAAGAGGATTTTTTTCTGTATATAGAGGATTCTTAATATTTATATTCCTATTGGTTACAAAATAAATTGATTATCCCCAAGCCATGGGAAAACGTTACAATAAATATATATTCTATACTTGACTATTTACATATAGGACAAGATTTTTGCTTGGTGTATCTATTTAAGTCGAATCAAGTCAGATAATTTTCAGAGATAGCTAGGGTGGGAAAAATATACAGTTATGCTTTTATCTTTCAGAAACAAAGAAAGAGAAAATCTTTGGAGATTAATTATCAGGCATATTAGTTAAACCAGTTAAGATCATGTCAGGATTCTGTAAGTTTAAAGCCTGATTAATAGAAATGATACAAATGTAGATATTGTTTAAGCTTTTCTATATTCTTTGCAAAAAAAATAACCTTATGATTTGATCAGAATTTAAGATGTATTTACAACCACGTTTGATTGTTCTCGTAAGAGAAAATAAATACATTATTGCATTAAAGATCCTCTAAAATTGTTAACATTTGAAGAAATGCAACAGAATTATTCACAATTCTTTATTAGTTTACTGGTTTCAGTCATAGGACTGTGGCCATGCTGGGGCACCACCTTTAAGAGTTTTGATCAATCATATTGATGCCTGCACTTATTTCAGTCTGGCACTCATTTTAACAATCTCTATTTATCGATCTGCTAAGGGACACAACATAAACAACGATGCCAATTTTCAGACTGATGTAAACATAGACACAGACACGGACACAGACACACACACATATACATACATATATATCTATATCTATATTTATATCTATATATATATATATATATATATATACAACAATCTTCTGTACAGTTTCTGTCTACTAAATTCCCCTCACAAGGTGTTGGTCAGTAGAAGACACTTGCTCATGGTTCTATGCAGTCGGATTAAATGCATTCTTTTTTTCACTGCACCAAACATAGTTACGTTAAATTTTCTAACTCAATTTTCTAACTCAGAACAGATTATTTGCTGTCCAAAATGGAAACAATAAGATAGTGGACATGCATGGATTTATACTTTTCAATGGATTGTGATTCTAAAGCATACTAAATGGATGATGATAATGATATAGGAATACCATACAAGTATCTCTTCAAATCCCTTTCAGGGCGGCTTTGCTTTATATGCTTCCAGAGTCAATAAAATAAATACCAGTACTGGGTTGATTTAATCAACAGTTCCCTCTCCACAAAATTGTACTTAAAAATTGATATTGTAAACAAATGGTCATTTTTAATAATCAACATGACTAACAATAGGAAAAGGTAAATGGACAGGCAAGATCCTGTGGTCTTCTAGTGAAATTTAACACTCCCATGAATACCTAAAGAAAGTTTTAAAGCAAATCTCCAGTTTTTTTTTCATTTTATTTCCTCTAATTTCCATTTTCTAACATAAACACTAAGAACAAGTAATAGTTATCCAGTTTTCAAGACAAAAATTGTGATTGGTATTCTTTCTGTATCAATTAGGTAGAACCAACTAATACAAAAATGGATGGATCAGAAGATTGTAGCAGAACTTCTAAATCAAACCAAGGAAATTATGTTAGTTTTTCTGTTTCTGAAAACTACATGTCAGTCCCCATATTTTCTGGTGACTATGCTTTTTCAGCTGAGTGGACGAGAGCCACGTGAAATGAAGTGCCTTGCTCAGGAACACAACATGCTGCCTGGTCCGGGAATCAAACCTATGACCTTATAATGATGAGTCCAACACCCTAACCACTAGGCCACACACCCACAATATAAAGATTTACTATAATTTGGAAATTAAATAGTATCCATTCAGATATGTATGACTCATAGCTGTATGTTTAACTTCTGTGGTTAGATAAAGCTGATTCCAAACAGATGTTATACGGCAATAGTGTAATTTCAAGTGAATGACAGAAATTTTATCTATCAAAACTTTAGTTGGAGCAGAATTAATTAAATGCAGTGTAAGACAAACTATTTTGGTTAAATGTTTTGTTAAAATAACAAAAAATAATATAAAATAAAAAGCTAATGGATGGATGAATCTGTGGTGGTGGGGAGGTAATGTATTCATCAAAGCTTTAAAAATAATTCTGGATTTAAAATATAGTTTTTAAAATGAAAATGATGAGAGACTGAAAAAAAAAAATGGAATGGTGAAGTGGGTAACAGATTATAAAAAAAATGTGTACAGAAGTTGATGCTTTAGTTTTTGTTATTCTGAAGAATTTTATTTTAACTTGCAGATGGATTCCTATAGAAACAATAAAATTCATAAAAAATAGATTTTTCAAATTCAATATTAACAGCTAACCTTTTTTCATCCAGTATTATTTTTAGTGTCTAGAATCAGACAACTATTATTATCATAATAATAATTGTTTCTAATTTAGGCACAAGGCCAACAATCCCCAGTACTTGACTGGTACTTTATTTTATCGACCCCGGAAGGATGAAAGGCATAATAATAATAATAATAATGACGAGAAAAGCATTTAAGGTTAACAGTTACATATTTTTTATCTTATATGTTTATGTTGCTGTTGTTGTTGTTATTATTGTTGCTGCTACTGTTGTTGTTACGGTTGTTGTTACTGCTGTTGTTGTTGTTGTTATTGGTTTACCACTTGGAACCATACGAAGTAAAGAACTAAGATAACACATAATGGTGAAGAATGACTTTGGTTTAGGGAATTGGAGCAGAAAGTGTGAAAATATTGACCAGAAATGAAAAATGTTTGGGATGAGCGGAACAGTTTAAACAGTGGATACTTTGTGTTGGTTGATGGATCTAATCTATCTATCTATCTATATATATATATATATATATATACATACATACATACATACACACACACACACATGCATGCACACAATATTTCATGTATGTATGTATGTATGTATGCCTCTCCTTTCCAGGGGTAGCAAACGCCATGTGACCACTGTCTAGCTTGATATACAGGGATCACTGCAAATGGCATCTTCTATATTACTGCGTCCGTAGCAACATCTTGTCGGTTTCACCTCCTCGTTTCCACAAAGGCTTGCTACGTCATGCTGCCACATTATATATATTATACATTATATTATACATTATACATTAAATATATATTATACATTAAATGGATCTCCGTCTGAATCAGACGATGAGTGTTCAGTTGTTCGATCAATTGAACTACCAACTCTCTGAATTAGCGTGTAAGCGGCTGAGTATTCCACAGACACGTGTACCCCTAACGAAATCAGTCGGCAGAATCAGCGTG
>JAOPJM010001738.1:16046616-16057812 GCA_027124095.1 Muusoctopus leioderma
GATTCTGCCTGCTGATTACGTTAGGGGTACACGTGTCTGTGGAATACTCAGCCGCTTACATGCTAATTCAATGAGTTAGTAGTTCAGTTGATCGAACAACTGAACACTCATTGTCTGGTTCAGACGGAGATCCATTATATATATATATGATGCTCAGTTTCTGTTTACCAAGTTCACTCACAAGGTATTGATCAGCCCGAGGCTATAGTAGAAGGCATTTGCCCAAGGTGCAATGCAGTGGGATAGATCCTGGAACCATGTAGTTATGAAGCAAACTTCTTGACCACACAGCCATGCCTGTGGCTATGTGTGTATGTGTGTGTGTTTGTGTGTGTGTGTGTGTTTGTGTGTGTGTGAGTTTGTGTGTGTGTGTGCATCTGTGCTTATGTTTATGTTTACGGTCTAAAAACTGGTGTTTGGGGGTCAATATGATCAATAAAACACTTTCAGGTGGTACCTCAGCATGGCTACAGCCCAATGACTGAAACCAGTTAAAGAATAAAAGACTATGATTGTTATACTAGTTGCTATTGTTGTTTAGCCCCAAGTTAGCACTGATCCATCAGACCTATGATCAACAGTATTCCAGTTGTGACTATCTCCTTTTCTCAGACATAGTGTTTTCAAAACTACATTATCCAAGGTACCATTCCTTTATTAAGATGGTAGGGTAAGGTTTGCTATTATTTCTAGCAGTTGAAGCAACTGCATAGAAGCTCCCTTACTAGCTTGATTATATGGTAGTATTATGGTAGTGTGTTTTAAATAGACTAAAATGTGGCTCTGATGTCTCTCAAAGACATACTATCTGTCCAGAATGATGGTGTTGAAATCACATTGGTAATCTGTTTGTATTGTTGTTCTAACAGCATCACTATAACTAGAGTTGCTGTTTAACTACCATACTGACCACAGTTTCAACATCAGGTGTTTCACCACAACACTGACCACATGTTTTGATATATCAGTGCCACTGATACAATAACAACTAGATTGCTATTGATTCACTATCATTCTGGCCACAGTCTTGATGTGTAATTGCAGCCCTCACCATAATTGTTGTTTATATTTCATTTCCATACCTACCACAGTTTTAGTGAACCTGAACTACAATTGTGATCACAGTTTTAATAATGTTTCACTACTACATCTGACCTTAGGTTTTTGTGTAGTCTTCACAGAAATTAATTTTAATAAACAGAAGGAAGTAATCTCAACTGAATAGTGACAATAATTGTCAGTGTTAGACCATACTCTTTAGACAGAGACTAATGAGTTCCTTCCCCAACATCACATCAGCCTATCACTGCACTTCTCCATGACAACTGTGTCCTCTCACTAACAGATAATATGTGGTATCAGGAGACTTTTTCAGATATCTCACTTGCAAAAGAAAAATATTCAACTTAATCAAAACTAAAGCAATCATCGAAGTGAAATTATTTTCATATTTCAATCTTTGTTAAGTTAATTAAAATGCAGATCATCTTGTCAATGATTAAGTTAATTAAAATACAGATCATCTTGTCAATGATTAAGTGACAGAAGATGAAAGAAATAAAGCATTTAATTAATCCTGTTGTTTTGATGTATAATTCTTGAGAGAAAATTTTGTCTCCAGGAAACCTTATTATCTTCAAGAGAGTGATATTAAAGAATAAGGGTTCTCATTGGTTAAAGAGGTGTATATTATGCATTGTATGCAAGACAGAAAATGTGCAGGATATATGAATATATAGAATATATATAGAGGTATTATATAATTTTGTGAAGAAATTGTCAATGGCTAAGTTGATAAAGTGATGATGGTTTGTTTCCCACCACTGACACTGTGTTGCTTGTAATGATACTTAGCTCTTAATGATACAGCCATCAAGCTCCTGAAAAGTGCTGTCATGAGTTACAGTTCACTATACGATGTGGGGGAAGTTGTATAATAACGATGAGTCTTTTGCAAGTTTGCAATTCTTCTCATGGGTTTGGTGAAAGTAACAAGACCACACTCTTATATATATCTATTTTTAATTTACTGCAGGAACAGATGAAATCATCAGTGGTTCTTCTATAACTCAATGGGAGTATGGAACCTTATAAATTTATGTATGAGAGAAAGAAAGAGATATTGGGAAAAGAATGAGGTACAGAGAGTCAGGCTTAGACAGGTAGTGAGGTAGTGTTTTTGATATGGGATAATAATAAATGGCATAGAAGGTACAGAATCATTGTCTATTACTTGAAAATATTTGGCATGATGCAAATTAATAGCAGAAATAAATCAAAGAAAATAAAGATTGATATTACTGCATGAAAGTTTTAATAAAGCACCATAATCTCAGAAATTCTGGGTTCTAATTTTCCCAGAGTTTATAAAATAAGTACCAAGCATAAACTGAGGTTGGGTAAACATTTCTAGTTTTGTGTCTGTATAGTAAATGTCAGTAAAATGCTGGTCTAATTGACTAATGTCTGAGTTTAAATCCCAACAAACACTATTCTATCTTTCAAACTCTGCAGCGTTAATAGAATAAACAACATAGAGTCGATATGATCAACTATACCCACACCTCAAAATGTGTGGCCTTGTGTCTATGTTAGAAAACAATGTTATTTTCATTATTAGGGATGCTGTATCACTAAAACTCTGTTTTGGGGATTTGATTGAGATAGATTCCTTGTTTTTATACCAGAGAATTAGAGGCAGTATTTATGACCCAGCACCTCTACCAGAAAAGTAGTGTCAGTATTAATGACCCAGGTCCTCTACCAGAGAAGTAGCAGTAGTATTAATGACCCAGGACCTCTACCAGAGAAGTTGTGGTAGTATTAATGACCCAGGACCTCTACCAGAGAAATAGTGGTAGTATTAATGACCCAGGACCTCTACCAGAGAAATAGTGGTAGTATTAATGATCCAGGTCCTCTACCAGAGATGGGGTGGCAGTATCTATGACTCTTCCAGGTCATCAACCAGACTGGTGAAATTCATGTGGTTAATGTTAAACTTGAACTCTATAAATCTGACTACAGGAAAAAAGTTGGGGTGTCAGGAATTCCAGAGGGTGGTATTCTGAGAAAGAATGATTGAGTGAACATCAAATATGGTAAGGATGAGTAGAGGAGAAGAGATGGGTGCATTGGATAAGGTGGGGGGGGGGGTATGCAGCCAGCTAGTTAAGAGGAATAAAGACCGTTGTAATGGCACTAGAAGAGGAAAAGAGAAATCCAAACACTTCTGTGAAGAGGAGTCTGTAAAGCTTTGGTGATTGACCTTTGATAAGGTCTAGAATGTTTGTATGTATAGCAGTAGCACCACTATTTCAGGTGAGGCAGAAGTATTCTAATATGGGTTGCACTAGAGCTTCGCTAACTAATCACAGCTGAAGGTAAAACCTAGCTTTTAAGAAGCATTTTTAGCAGTGTTATATATGTAAGGTCACTATGAAAGATCGTTGGTGATTGTGAGGCCTAGAATTTGTAGCAACCACATGGTAAAGACAGTTTCCTTGTGTAGCTAGTGTATTTTAGCAGGCTGAAGGAAACTAGGTTGTCATGTTCCTATTAAAAGATGTTTATGAGGTCCCTATTCATGGAAACTGTGCAAATTTGGTGTATGGTGTCGAAATTGCCTGTGTGCGGATGGTTAAGAGGGAGTGAAGAATTGCATCATCTGCATTGGAGTATGTGTAGTACGGAAGGAATCTTTGGTGCACCAGAGTTAAAATACAGTGTGTTTTGGAGAAAGTACTGTCAGCCCATGCAGCTGTCTGATGGGAAACATCTAAACTAAGAGATTACGGACAGATGGAACCGGCATGCAACTTACCTAGGAGGTTCTCATGCTAGAAACAGTAGAGGGCTTTGGTGATTTCAAGTTCAAGTGAAGCAGCATTGCTTTCGCCAAAGTTTTCAAAGGTGGTAGACCACTAATATATGATGCAGTAGAGCAAGTGTCCGATAGATGTGGACATGGGTGAATTAGTCAGGGGGAAGAAGGGGGCAACTGCCCTCCAAAATTCGGGCTCAACAGTTGGGAAAATTTGGGCAAAGCAAGAAGAAAATAAATTGTACAGAGAAAGCAAAAATTAACAATAATGACAATTGCCGGCTAAAATTCTTGATAAACAACCTTCTGAAATTTGTTGCCATAATTTTTTCCCCACAGGAGTAGAAGAATTAACCCAACGCTCTTATTTCTCTGAGTTAACTCCCTTCAGTCTCATTTTTGTTCATTACAGAAAATCCCCAGAGTTTTTCAATCTTTCTGTATTTAGTCTTTGATGTAACAATATTTATACAACTTTCGGGGATGGAAAGCCGAACACACTCACTTTGAAATCTATTTATAGTAATGTCAATCAGCGTTGTGCGGGTCACTCTTTCCAGTGCATGCACTGTTCTTGTAGGACAACAAATCCAAATTGTATATACTAAATCTCACTATGGAAAAAACACACAAATGCTTTTATTGTCGATGCATCAAATGTGTACAGAATGCAGCAAGCAAATAGACTCTGATTACAAATAAAAATATGTTAGGACTGTTCATGCCAGTCAAACTGTATTCTAAAAATTGCAACAGACTTAAAAAAACCAAAAAAACATCCAATGCCAAATATTCCAGATAAAGAAGAAGGGAATGATAATGGTAGAAGTGATATGTCTATAGTCTAGATAACTTCCCAAACTATTACGAAGAACAGCTTTGTTGACAGTGATGATCAGGATATCACAAAAAAATAAAAATAAAAACACATCTCCAGTCTCTACTGCGGCTGACTCATTCGAATCTGAAAATACTTGAATTGAAAAAAATGACGAAGTGAATGCAACCTATGAATCTCCACTGGCTCCATTGCCACTGCAGTATAATATCACTGAAACAGGACCAAATCAGACAAATTTGACACAACATAAAGAAATTTGGTAAGAAGATTAGTTTGAGAGATTTCAGTAGTAAATTGTTTAAACTTTATCCTTGGCTTACCTATGACATTGACAAATGTCAAGCTTCATGTAAAGTATTCGCTTCATGTAAAGTATTCATGTAAAGTATTCACGCATAGTAATACTTTTACTTTTGAAAACTGAAAAAAGACAAACTGGTTCACAAAGCATGTGAAAAGTGCAGGTCTTGGATGAAGTGGATTGACTATTGAGTGAATGCAAAACACAAAACATCGGTGTTGGGTCAACTAAATACTGTACACAAGCACCAAGTAACTAGGAATGAAGAGTACTGGAAACTACTATTAAGACTCTGTTGTTTACTACCAACAGAACATAACTCAACGAGGTCATGCAGAGGACTGCAGTAACTTAGGGGAAGTTTCCTATATAATCCGTGTTAAATTTTTGGAACTTCTACATCTATGGGCCAAGGATATTCCTTAGCTGGGAGAAAAACTGAAAGTTAGTTAGATGCACATATGCAGTAGACGTCACCAATTGTCCAAAACGAGAGTTTTGATATCATGGATGATGTTTTAGACAGCATAGCAAATGATGTGAAAAAGTGTTCTGGATATTCCATTATTGTTAATGAAACATCAGACATTAGCAGGGTTGAGCAAGTTGTGATATGCCTCAGATTCATCACTGAAGGAGAAATCAGGGAGTCTTTCATCGGATTTTATGCAACGCCTTCTACTGAAGGAAATGTTCTCTGTGAGTTAATCAAAAATGTACTCGAAGCTGGAGCTGAAAATTGACAAAATTGTTGGGGGATGTTTTGATGCACAGCAAATATGAGTGGTGTTCATAGAGGTTTGGCAAAAAGAATGCAGAAGTGTTCGCCACTTGCCATCTATGTCTATTGTTATCAGCACCTTCTAAATCTTACTATCCAAGATACAATGACAGATACTGAATCACTCCACAATGCTTTAGAAACTATCCAGAGCCTCTAGAACTTTGTAGAAGACAGTCACAAATGAGATGTACCCTTCACAGTCAATGGAAAACAAATCTCACAGATACTTTAATCTCAAAGTGTGACAAGGTGGTCTTGTAAATATGAAGTAAAAGCTGTGGTAGAGTAATTACCTCATATCATAAAGGCATTGCTTGACTTAATAGATGATCAAGACCCAAAAACATATACGGATAGCAGGGTATTATTAAATGTCATATGCGATTTTGATTCTTAATTGGATTGGTTGTGCTGAAAATAATATTGTCAAACACAAACAACCTCAGCATATACCTCCAGGTAAATACCGTAGTTGTTATAACAGCTAGAAGAACAACTACAGCAACCAAGGAAACTCTTACTAACTGCAGAAATGAAGAAAACTTTGAAAGCATTTGGAAATATGCTAAAAAGTTAAGTGAAACTATGAAAGTAATCATCCAAGGCACATGATTCTCATTCACAGAAACAAAAGTTCCATGAATAAAAAAATTACCTCGTCAATTGTAAGCCTTGATTTGTGAATCAGCAATGCAAGTGCCATTGGATCAAACTACCAAAGACTGCTATCGCATATCTACTTATTATTTCAGTCTGGATAAATTTATTGTGGAAATGGAATCACGATTTAATGGTAATGACCAAGACATACTTTATTCACTTGGGTATATTATTATCAATCCTGATGCATCAGATGACTTAGATGAGCGCTATTAACTTGTTGCATCACATTATGGTGCTCATCTGGATCTCCTAAAGGTAGAAAAGGCAATCTACACAAAGTTTGTCATAGACCATACACATCCATTAGGTTCACTGGCAACTACTGCTGGTATTGTTGAAACAGTTCACAAGAACAATCTTCATGGTGTACTATCAGTCTTCAACAAAATCATTGGTATCTTGGCAACCTTTCCTGCTACATCATGTTCTGAAGAGCACTCTTTCAGCTGTCTCAGATGAATGAAGACATATCTGAGGGGTACAATGATTAAAACTCGACTAAACACCATAGCAATCCTACATATTGAGTGGAAGTATGCCAACATGTCTGCTGGCAAAAATATTGGCCAAATAACTGATATTTTTCTGTTAAGAAGAGCAGAGAACAGTATTTAAGTCGCATGTTGTGTGATGTGTGCTGTGTATCGTCGATTGATAAAACAACTTTTTATTAGAAATTGGTATTTGTGTTTTTATCTGTGTAATATTTCAGGCAAATCAATCCTTCTGCACCCACTCAATTAAAGAGCCCCATACACCAAAGGATATGAATCTATGGAAACACGAGTGTTGTGATAAAGAAAATTCCAAATATAATCCTTTAATCAATTTAAGAGACATATATCGTCAGCAGCCATTGCTGATGTGGTACCAGAAGACGATGTCATGGACATAACTGTTTTTATAGATAATAGCTCTTGTCATAAGATTTTCCCCATTTAAAAAATGCTACTACCCGTGTATGTATATCAATATATATATCATACATTCTTTATCATCATCTATCGAGTACATTAAGATGTTAAACCTATTTGTTTATTTTTACTCTAAACAATTGTTCATATTGGTTATTAATTATAAAAGTGATATTATGGAACCAATCAACAAATTATAATTACAACTTATTAAAAATAGAATTTACAATTTGAATGCTCAATCAGTTTACAAATTCTTGTTGATCAACAAAGTAGTACCCATTCAGGATACCCACAGTGGTGTTAAGTCTATCAGATGTGGGCATAAGTGTATCAATGAGAATAAAGTGGTTTTGATGTATTTTTCTGATTTTCTTGAACCACAGTTAACCTATTTACCACTTCACTATGGACTGGCCGTACATTGTAACTGGCATATTTTGATATTCATTGTGTCAGCAGGGAGCTAGATCTCTTGTAGAAACCATGTCTTCCCTACCATTTAAGAGCTGGACATGAACGTAATTTGGATTAGCCTCTACAAGTTCTACAAGTTCCAGTAGCAATTCGAATTTTGAATTACATACATGACAACGCAGATAAACTGTACTAGGTTCGGAAATTCAAGTGGGTAGTAACAGGACATAAACAAACAACAGTAGAATTGAGAAGAGCCATTCGTGAAGTGTCTCATTGGTAGCTGTACATAACAATGAGACACTTCACGAATGGCTCTTCTCATTCTGCAACATGGTTTCCCATTGTAAAATGTTAATTTTTTACTTTCAAGAGCAAACTTTATATGGTTCCAGATAATCTCATTATACCTCTGTGAGTTCCCAAAGAGTTCTCAAAGAGATTATATGGGGTCATATGGCTTATAGAAATCCCATAGCTATTTAGATATTATTTCAACTCAGTAGGCATGAAGGAGGCTCCTCCTTATCTGAATATATAAATGATGGCATTTCAAAAATAAAGAGTTGAGTTTGGAATTTTCTATTTGTAGAATTACTTGTATCATGGCAGGGATAGGCAAATGGAAAATGAGGAAATTTGTCAATTATAGTATGTATACATACTATAATCGAATTATTAGAACAAGGAAGAGGTCCTTTAAAGTCTATTGACAAGCGTTCAAATGGACGAGTAGCTTTCATAAGAGAAGCATTTTCGGATGATAAAAGTTAGGTTTAATTTTATTACATACATGGTAACTGGTGTAGACTCACTGTACTTTTTCAACAGAAAACAGTACGTTACATATGTTACATAAAATGAAGCATTCTTCTTATAACAGGGTGCAGTAAGGAATTATGAGGTAGTTGTACATTTATAGTTGTCAAAGTAGTAACACAAGACAGATGATCAAGTGAGTCTCTGAGCCAGGTCCTATAGTTTATAGGGCATGAGATAGAGGAAAGCTCGATTCTCCCATGTTGGATTTTATTTTTTATTTTTCCACGGTTTTTATTGTTAAGCATGAATGCAACAAACCTTTGATCTATCACTAAATTATAATGTTTTCAGAGTAAATGTTTCCATTTTGTCACAACTGCTATAACTGCATAAGCTTCTTTTTTATAAAGTTTTTTCAAAATTATAAACCCTTCTGATACCAAACTGCTTCTGGTTCTGTGATAAAAACCATTCGTTTTTAAGTGTTCATATTTAAATATAAACCTTCCATTATAATTTTATCTGAAAACTTTTTTTAACTTAGGTGCCAAATACCAACTTAATAACAAGAAAGTTAGTTATTTTACTAAATCTCTCTAAATTCTTGATTATTTTGAAAATTAATTGAAAATCATAGGTAGTGTATTTCCTTAGAAATATGGTAACGAAAGGGTTAAGGACCTTGAGAAAAAAGAAAAATGCCACAGTTCTAGCACCTTGTGGGTAATGTTGCAGCAATAGTTTCATTAGTTGCATCTGTTTCAATAGTAAAAGGCAAATGATTATCAATAGCAGCCACAGCTGCATGTTTAATATCATTTAAAATAAAACTGATACATTTTATAGCATCATTAGATACAGGGTAACTTGCACCGACTAACAGCCTAAGTTTCGAAGAGTAAGAAGTGACCCATTTGGTGTAGTATGTGAAGAACCAAAGCACCCATTGTAATTCTTTACTATTTTAAAGAGTAGATAGCTCTTCAAGAAGTCGAAGGCGCTCTAAACCAGGACTTAATTCTTCATGTGAAATTAGATAAACTAAGAAGTTAATAGATGTTAGATTATATTTACATTTATGTTTGTTTAAGGTCAGATTATTATGTTTGTCAGCTTTAAAGAAATTTGAAATGTTGGTATCATGCTTTCATTTTGTTTCACCAAAACTCATTCAAATATGAATAAGATTATATTCATTGATAAATTAATTGACGACTCACTGAAATACTGATACACCATTTGTAAAACTCATAGGAACTTGAGTAAATTGATACAGGCCCCTCCCCGGCTGCTTTGAAAGCTGTGTATGATCTTTCCACAAGTATTATACCAACTTGGGAATAAACACTACTTAGATTAAATTTGCCATAATATTTATGTTTGGATATATCATTAACCAGATAAGCTTTGTAAAATGCTCAATAGTTTGGGAGAAATCTACTACAAGCGTTTTCTTACCAGAATTGCCAGTAACAGCCAACCTGCCATGGTAAATTACTTGGTTCTATGATACCTTGTCTTAAACTTTTGGAATTTCTGAATCTATAAACTCTTTATCTTCCACACTGTATCCGCTTGGTTTGGTTGCAACAGTTTGGAGTGAGATTTTGAAAAATTTTAGCAGGTTCCCCCTGTCACTTTGTAGTTGAGTAAGACCACAAATTAAAAAGGTTCTGATCTATGATAAATAACTCTAATTTCTTTATGTAATTTCAAATAGAGGTATATCGAGAATCGCATCAGCACAGAAAATGCATGTTCACCAAGTGTTACGGTTTACTGTGGCAGAAAGTTCCACACTTTTTAATCTATTATTTATAGATATTTTGTAATACAGAACCCATTAATTTGTGCTGTTAGTTCAGAATTAGCCTTAGAAACAGTACCTCTTTTTTTTATATATTTCCAGGTAAAGTTGCTTAGTTGATTTTTGACAGATGGAATTTTCTGATGAGCCTCTATCTATGAGATTTTCAACTTACCATGTCATTTATTTTTGCCATTATCATAGTAGAACATGCAGTCACCAGAGAAATAGATTCAGGTTAAATAGTCAGAGAAAATTGTAGGCAGACAATAACCCAGTTTCCTACCTTTTACATTTTTAAGAAACAGCAGTTTTAACTAGACATGAGGCATGAGGGTGGATCTTCAAGTTTGCACAGAAAAAAGCACATTCCCCAAGTTTTAGGATTTACTACAGCAGATTGTTCAAATTTAACACTCGAATTCTCCTCGATAACATCAGAGGGTCCCACAAAAGCAACATACATTTGATACAATTCTGCATTAGACGGAGCTTGTTCCAAAGATCTAGCCTGTTTGATGGCACTGTCCAGTGTTAAAGTTTTATTCTCTAGTAGTCTGGTACTGATAACATTTGAACATATTCCACATATAAAAGAATCTCTTATAAATGATGATTTATTTTCTTCAGCTGGTATAGCTTTAAAATTGCAATCGTAGGCTAATACAATTAAATACTGCAGAAATTCATCTATGTTTTCGTTGAAATTGTGTAGACAGAAGGTGTCTGGCATATATTTCATTGGGTGGTTTCACATAAGCTTCTTCTAGACGTGTTAAAGAATTACCATAGGCGTAGATGGCTGTGTGGTTAAGGAGTTCGCTTCACAACCGCATGGTCTCAGGTTCAGTCCCACTGCGTGGCACCTTGGGTAAGTGTCTTCT
>JAOPJM010001738.1:16222707-16233782 GCA_027124095.1 Muusoctopus leioderma
ATTTAACAATTAACAATCAAAATATAAAACAACAGAATTCCCCAATAGGGGGGAGAGCACCACCCAGGGGCAACCAAAGGAACCCCACAGATCCTGGATCACCCGACACACCAAGGGCACCTTATAGGCCAAATATATCTTCGCACCTCTCACATGCATCCGTGTGATGGCGACGACAGGCAATTTGCTCAGCTAAACCCAGGTTATTAAGGGCATCTATGAACAGTGGCATAATAATAATAATAATAATAATAATAATAATAATAATGATTCTTTCTTTTATTGGCCGCAAGGGGGGACAGTACAAAGGTGAAATACATAGAAAACAACAAGGAAATTGTGGGGGATTTACATCGAGTGGAAGGGTGAGATCAATAATAACAATAAGGACACATTAATAAATAGGTCTGACAGTACAAAAATAGTACAATGATAGGAAAAAGAGAAAGGATCCCCAAAGTGGGGGAGAAACCATATAGGGTGATTCGGGGCACCCTGCACACAGCCCCAGATTACCCTGACACTCTGAAGGCAGGTACCTTCTCCTAATTCTTGCTGCTAGTCTACAGCCACATAGTCAATGTGGGTCCATTTAGCCACACCAATTTCACCACTCTCACCCACCTTTCATAAAATTCACTGGAAGGGAGCACCTTCCTTTTCAAGTGGCACTTGAAGAAGTTGATGGGAGCCTATCCTGAAAGGAAAATCTCTGTCCTCAAACATTTCAGCTGCGTCTACCATACAACTTCTTTTGCCATAGCTACCAGGCAGAGGAAGACTACCTGCTCTTCCATGCCAAAGGAAGGCGGTGGTTTGATTTTTTCAATAGACTCGGCTGATAGCCGGATCCGTCCCACACATGACAACAGCTGTTCAACATAAACCCACAAATCAGCAATGCACGGACATTGAACGATTGTGTGCCGGATGGTTTTGTCATCCTGCATGCATCTTGGACAGGCACGGATGCTGGTGGCTCCATCATGGCTATGCCTGTAGAGTTTATCCCGAACAGGCAACGCTCCCCTGTAGCACTGCCAGGCCAAGGACTTTGGGAAGTTGTCCATAATACCCAATCTGAAAGTTCTCCAGATAATTGTTTCTAGCATAGGAAAAAGGCCAGAAATTTTTTGGTGAGGAGAATAGTCGATCATATCAATGCCAGTATATGACTAGTATTTTATTTTATCGATCCCGAAAGGATAAAAGGCAAAGTTGACCTTGGCGGGATTTGAACTCAGAATGTAAAGAACCGGAACAAATACCGCAAGGCATATTTTCTGAAGCTCTAACGATTCTACCAAAACATAATAATAATAATAATAATAATAATTGTTTCTAACATAGCCACAAGACCAACAACTTGACTGGTACTTTATTTTATCGACCCCAGAAAGATGAAAGGCAAAGTTGACCTTAGCAGGATATGAACTCAGAGTGCAGTGAGCCAGAATGAATACTGCAAGGCATTCTGTCTGATGCACTAACAACTCAGCCAATTTGCCAATAATAGTTTCTTACATTGGCACATGGCCAGAAATTTGGGAGTGGAAGGATAAGTTGATTATACTGACCCCAGCACTTGACTGCTACTTTATTTTATCAACCCCAGAAGGAAAAAAAAAATCAAATCAACAAAATATGATGAAAATGTTGAAGGATAACAGTGTATGTAATGCTTGTAAAATTTATTGATCATTATCTCATATAATTAATGTATTACAAATGTTCATAGTGGTCGGCAATCTGACACCACTTGTAAACAAACTATCAGAACATGGTTCATTTTATCAGCAGACTGATTCCATCCTCCAACAGCAAAAATGACAAACAATACAAATAAAAATCGTATCATTTAGCCCCAGGTTAATAGAGTCATGTGTACTTTGTATCTGATGCATAAAAAGTATGAAAAATGGAGCGTGCAAAACTCAACATCATCAGAAATAAATAAATTGGTACCCAATGAAAATGATAACAATCTAAATAAAGGGCTTGACTTTACTCCTCATGTCTCACAAATAAAACAGAAAAAGCATAAATGGACATGAGAGGCATATGTTTCTATTCTACATTCATATTTTACAGCAACACTCTACCCAATAAATGAAACTACAATATATTCGTGTCAAATTTGGAGGTCTGGATGTAAACGTAATATTGGATCCCAACCGACTAGCTAACTTAAGAAGATACATTCTCAAAGCAAAAAAAAAAATCAAAAAAAATTCAGAGATCGAAATAAAACACTAATAAAATAGAATACATAATGAGACCATAAGTAACAAACAGAAAACAAACAAAAATAACAAAAAATTGAGAACATAAATCATGAAGATAGACCTAACACATGCAAAACAAACAAAGTAAATAACAAAACACAACAAAACCAAACCCTAGAGCACCTACAGAATACTGACCAGCAAAAACTGAACTTAAACAACACAAACAAAAATATATTAAAAAAAAAAGAAAATATGAGGAAGATTTAAGAATAGAGAATTCTAAAGTTTGAAATCATGAATATGACAATCTGAAAGTGGAAATAATTAAAAAATTAAAAACAATATATCTCCCTATAAACCAATGAAAGTACTTCCCAAAGATAAAACTCAACGATAAAGTAGCAACAAAATAAAAAAAAAATGTTCGTTACCATATTTTTAATGAAATACTCTGGCTATGATTTTCAATTAATTTTGAAAATAATCAAGAATTTGGAGATATTTAGTAAAATAAGTAACTTTCTTTTTATTATGTTGGTGTTTGGAACATAACTTAATAAAAAGTCCTTACATAAAAGTATAATGGAAGGTTTAAATTTAAATATGAACACTTTAAAACAAATGATTTTTTATCATAGAACCAAGGGCGGTTTCAGGCGGTTTGGTATCAAAAGGGTTAATCATAGGTCTGCTGGATCTAGGCTGATGTAGGGCTAAACAATAACAACAACATCAATATATGTTTGTCCTTCATTCATCCCTCACAGCCATTGTGTTATCAATTTCTGTAACAATCATGTGTCTTATGGAGGTGAGTTGTTAGACCAAATCCAACATTTCTTCTCTTGAAAGAAAAAAAATAAATAAATGTGCCATCTAGGATAATTAGAACTCAGCACTGCCAGACAATCTTAATCTTATGGTACTGTTGTTGCTAAGAGCAGTGCACTGTACTACACTGTGGTAACTACCACTTATAGCAAAATAGACTAGACTAGGGTGGGGAAACCTTTTTATATTTGAAGGCTGCATTAAATTAAGTGTAATCTAATAAGGCTGTATCAAATAAAATGTAATTAAATTTATGGAAAAATGTAATTATATTTATTGTGAAAATGTAATTTTAAATATTAATGAAAGAAATGAAGATATAAATTGACCTTTTAATGACTTTTTAAGAATTTAAGGACATTAGAATAAATACAGTAATAATAATAATCAACAAAAATGTATTCATTTATGCAAAATTCAGACTTCTTCCAGAAGGCCATATTTAAAGGCCTCAAAGGCTGTATATTCCCCTGAACTAGACCATTGGCAAAACAATAAGAGTAGGGACAGAATGTGAACTTCTAATTCATTAGCTCACTTGTCAACTCAGTCCCCTTCAGCTCTCAAGTTATATGTAATTAACACTAATTATTTTTTGCTACTGTCTCCCTCTCCCTAATTAAATATTGTTTTCCTGTATGGCTAAGAAAACTCACATTTTTAGAGGTTTAGTATTCAGAAGTTGTAGTGTTCATGCTTTTCTCAAGGGCATCTGTGATGTAGAGGAAGTGTTTTCATCGGTGAACTGAAAACTGGATCAAGTTGGTCAAGAACTTACTGGCATACTACATCATCTACCACAACTTATTTGGAAATGTTTACTTCCAGAAGTCTTTGGCTAGGTTTAATCAATAGGAACTAAGAAATGAGCAGAGGGGACTTCTATGTGCTTACTGAACCTGCAAGAAAAAACTGACACATTATATGATGCACTTTGTCTATATAAAATATGAGGTAGGATAGTTATGGCTCATATGCTTTTCAGGTCAGCTTGATCAGGATTAACATGAGAATAAAAAACAAGAAACTATGAAACTGATTTGAAGTATTTTACTAAATAAAGTCCAGTTTTTTAAAGATGTTCTGGGAAATCTCTGCTTTAATATATGTTTTTAATTTCTAATATAAACAAAAAAACTGGTTTGTTTCTATCAATCAAAAAGATTCCTCTTCCTTCTCTTTTTTCCAGCCCCAAATGATTATTGATATTTTTATTGTCTTTGTCTCTGTTAATGGTACTAAAGTTAAAAGTTATAGATGAAATCAATGGCTTGTGAAAATTATTTGAAGCACAATTTAGTTTACAGAAAAAAGCAGAAATAAAATGATTATAGTGTTAGATGTGATATTGTCTGATTGTATATGAATTTACATCATTATTATGCTGGATAGCACCAATACAAACCATGGACTTCTACAGTCATTGTACAGAACCCCTTAAAATAATATCTCTCTAAAGTTTATGCACCAGGTATTTCTTCTGGTTGTTACTTGTAGTGGTTGACAAATATTCTTTAATAATTTCTCATCACCTGCTCACTTCTTTAAATTTTTTTCTAAATATCAATACCTTTATAGCTTTGTTAAACTAAGTAATACCTTTATTTGTCTTCCGAAGATCCTTCCTTTCTCAAAATGCCACTTGAAAAAGAAACCACCTTATTCAAATTTAGCTAAAGTCTAAAATGTGATACCTCTGTAGTTCCTAAATGATCAAATTAATAACTGACGATGCTTTAGTTATACATGTAATATTGTTTACTAAGAGATCATTATGACATTTAAAATGTGTTTTATTTGTAATGTATTTGTATATTTGCAAAGACTGTGTTGCCATTTCAGCCCTTTTAGTAATCTTAAAATTTGTTAGAATAGATAAAATTGTTAGAAGATCATGAACTTTGAAGTAGCAACTACCAATGATGCTATTACTCAATAGACTATAGGTTTACAATTTCATTGACTGTTTTTGGATAGCTATTTAAGTCTTAAATTTTCTTAGTTCAGATGAAAATTCTGTACTCTTCCATAGCATATTATTTCTGGCAAAAATCTTTTAAATAAAGCTATTGTTTCTGAAATAGTGAAAAGATATTTAGCTATTAAGCCTGTAAGTCATAGGAATAAAGATATGAACTATTTCAAAAGGTACTTGAACAAGATACAGAACAAGCAAGCTATTAACAAATAGAAAGTACCTAATAAAGTTCAGATTACTTCTTATAAATTAACACAAATACCAATTCAACGAATAGAAGTTAATACAATAGCTAACTTACTTATTTTTGCAGCATACCATTTAATTTGAGAACAATGTTTGGGTGAAATTGAACAAGAAATTACTAAAATTCAATTTTCTATTAACACAATTTGAAAGAAAATAATTGAAATGTCTTCTAACATCAAGGAACAAAATTCTTTTGAGTTAAAGGAATTGAATATTGCTTTACAAGCTGAAGAGACTCAATATTAGCAGGAGCACAACTATTAGTATTTGTTCAATTCTTCTAATGAATTGAAATTATGAGTCTATACTTGGTAGCTTGACTGCTAACTTAGAAAAATTATAACTTTCATCCAATAAATTCATACAACTTGTTTGCCCAGATGATATTTCAATCATAATGGATTTCTACAATGGTAAAACTCCAAGTATGACACTCTATTCATTACTTCCTACATAGGGAGGCCTAATAGAAAGACTTCAGGAATAGAAATGAAATTTTCCTTAGATCAGACTAAATAATAGACAATTTCTGAATCCATGCCTTTAAAGCAGAAATGTTTAAATAGCTTTGTAAAGTTGAATATCAATGCTTTTATATATAGAAGTTAGGTGTCTAGTAAGATGAAAAGCCAAAGTTAGAAGTAAGAGTAATTTTTAATATGAAGTAAAAGACAGTTTTTATACATATCTCAGCAATAGATTCTATATTTCTATCTTGGTTGACAGAAGTGAGCAACAACAAAATGGACGTAGCTACAGTTTTTGATGTAAAAAATGCCTGTTTAGTTTAGTCAATAATGTGTATATTTGTGTTTCTGCTCATCCCACGATAATGATAATGGAACATTATTAAAGCAAAGCAAAATGTCTACTTTGCAGTGAGGTTTGACAGTCAAAATATTTTTCTCAGTTGTTTCTCTCTTTGATTTTACAATAGGTAAAGAACAAATGGCATCTTTTTCATGTATTCCTAATCTCAAAATGAAATATACTGAATTTATCTTGGATAATAATTGGATTCACAATTGAAGAACAATATTGTGAAATTTAAAATTCTTTGTTAACTATTTCGAACCCGTTTCCCATAAATTATAGTTATAGGTTTGGATCTGTGGGAATAATGTGCACTGAATGTCAAAATAAAAATAGTGTGCCTATTTCAGACATGCCATAATATGGAGAATAAGTTATGTCACATTAAAGTAATGTTAGCTGGGTAAATGAATAAGAACAAAATACATATTTATTTTGCATTCAATTATATATTTAATATGCTTATTGAATTAAAATATATTTTATTGTAACATAATGTCCCTATTTAGAAATACTAGATGTGTTAACCATTGTAAAATGGTCAGCATTTCTGATATGAAAAGTTCAAAATACCTAAGAAAATACTGTAGAAAATCAAAGATGAGGACGGCAATGATGATGATGACAACAATGACAGCAATGATGGTGGTGGTCATTGTTGCCGTCACGGTGAAAATACTTTAATCTGAAAAGTAAACAATCCTTACCAAATTAGATAACCTAAAAGAGAATTAGACAACCCCAAAGTGATGGTATAGGTATGCTAAGTAAGTAAATTAAATACTTTATTTCTATCTTTCTTGTTTTGAAAAATTATAAATTATATTTTATGTAATTATAACCAATAGTAACCAATTAATGACAAACAAATAATAACAGGATTGATTTCTGAACGACAAAGAGCAGACCAATACACAACTAAACCAGCCCTGTATAATTCACCAGTCATGTATAATTATGATTTATAATGTAGGTACTTTTGTAGAGTGACAAGAGTAAATTAAATTGACTCCCTCCTCCCAGTAATTGACTGCTACTTATTTTATTGACTTCAGAACACTGAAAGACAAAGTCAATCCCAGCTGGATTTGAACTCAAAATGTAAAATACTTAACTAAATACCATAAAGCATTTTGTCTGACATTCTGCCAATTTTACAAATAACAAAGAGTGAAATTTGATTTAATCTAATGCTGTTGTTTAAATCTAATGTAATAACTCTACATGTCATACATAACACCAACAAAAGTAATATGCATGAGGACTAAAGAATTATGAACTAAAGAACAATAGTTCTTTAGTCCATACTTCTTTAGTCTTCATTCATATTACACAGTAACACTATACACACACACACACAAAAACCCACCCTCAATTTATTTTGGTACTTAGAAGAAATAAAGTATCCACAGAACAAAACCCTCTTGTTGCAAATAAATTAACTAAGCCATGTATATTTATAATAAACAAGAAAAAAAAAAGAACAACTTAAACAACATTGAATAACTTTACAAAGAAGTTGGCAACTGAACTGATTACACATATGAAGGGTTCATAGTTAAAACACAACTAGAAACGAATAGTAAATAACAAACCAGTGAAACAAAGTAGACAATCATATGATTGTATGATTATCTACTTTAATACACTGGGTTTGTTTCATTCTTACTTGAAAAGTAAGAATGAAACTAACATCTGAATGTTCGAAAAAATATTACCTTGAATCTGTTCAAAACAACAAACAGCATATACCATATTACAGAATTATCTGAGATAATAACAAGGGAAATTTAACAAACAAATACACAAAATGGAAGCCCTACCCACAACACAAAATATTTACCATGAAATATCTCAGTAAGCTAAAAGTTAAAATAAAATGGAGATTTCTTAAAACAAGATACAAGCAAGTTCCACAAGAAAGGTTACATAAAGAGACACATGCCAATACAATGTATTAAACAACTTAGTATCTGTGATGGTATACAATAACACTGAACATAGCCCAAATAAACTATATTTTCTCCCAATTTAAAAAAGAAAATGTAGAAGTTGAATATAACTTTATAAGTTAATAAAGTGAGAAAAGTGAAAAATATATAGTTATGAGGCCTTAAAGCCTAAAAGGATCTAAAAACTATTTTAAAATGCAATATACATCAAAAGGGACAAGGCTGGGATATAAATGGCAAGCTGAACCACAAGATGATAGCAAAAACAAGGTGTACCAGTTGTCTTGAAAGATGTAAGAATCTCTTCAGACAGATTCGTTTTTTAATTGGAGATAAAGATTTTTACCATAATATGATATGTGTTAACATGTATAAGAAATGTGAACAGAAAGAGATGCTGCAACATATTATTGTAACATACGAAGTATAGACATCTGACATAAGAAAAATGAAAAATGGAATATACAAAGAAACTTTGTGAAAAAATATTATGAAGCATGTTCAGATACATCACCAACTGTGATAAATCATTAACCACATGAAGATATAGCAATAACATTCAACATTATGTTGCAAAAATAAAAATAGTAATAGAAACACAAAGCACTGATTAATTTAACAAAAATCAACACACTTTCCAAAACATAAATATGAAAGATCTTCAAAATCAAATTATATGTTGACAACCTCTAAAACTCTCATATACATATTCTCCATCCCATTACCTGATATCTGTACATAAGAAGCAAAAATGATGTAGGGAGGGCATGCATAGTTATAAAGGAAACTTATGGGTAACCCGTGGGTCAATTAAAATAGGCATGAGGAAAAAAATAGCAAAATTTAAGCATAGCATGGATTGATTACCAGAAGGCCAATGTGCCACACTTTGGGATATTGAAATATTGCAAATAAACAAAAAGCACCAGTATTAAAGCAATATATCAACCATGTCATGGCAAAAAGGAAGACATTCATAATATATTATTAAAATAAAACAAAAATAGCAGCCAGCCCAAACCCCACAAGGGGAGGGATTTTTCAAATCATATTATTTTTTTGCCTTACTACACCATTAACTAATTTGCTGAATCAATCCAGTTACAGCTACAAGTGCTACAGGCAATCTATAAATCATATATGCTGCACACAAAACAAATTAAAACTGTTTACAAGAGATGTCAGCCAGTTGGAGAACCTACTAGAAATTTTACATGAATTCAGCTACGATATAAAATTGAATTAGAAATATGTCCAATGCCATTCCAAAAAAGTGGCAACTGATAGAATATTAAGATAATTTTGGTACAGTAAACAAGGAAATAAAGGACTAAGAAAAATATTTATAAAATAATAAAGGTTGCCTAATTAGCATATTTAATGATTCTGAAAATAAAAATAAAACAAAATTATTTCCTCTATATTCATGGAAAAAGATTGAAAATATAATTTACCTATAGTGAGATACCATGTGTATCCCAGTTTTTAGAATAGGTACACTGTATCCCTGCATGTTGTAAGAGACAACTAAAAAGGCTGGCATCAAGAAGGGTATCAAGCCATAAAACACTGCTTCAAAATTCCTGTGCAACCCATACCAGCATGGAAAAGTGTAAGAACGATGATGATTATTATGACGACGACGACGACGATGATAATGATAAAAATGATATAGTTAAATAAACAACAGAGAGCATCTATACTGAGATTCTATCAGTGATTCAATTCCTATCACCAGAACTACATTGTGTCTATGGTCAAGTTACTTTACTCTGGCCAAGTCAACTTATCTTATAGTTGTTGCTGTTGTTTTGTCCCAAGTTGACCCTGACTGAGCAGACGATGATCAAACGCAATCCATCTATGATCATCCTGTCATATTTTCAGGAATAGCGTACCCAACAGGTTGAAAAACCATGTAAGGGCTCCCCCATTAGCTCATATCTATCTAATCTAGGTACTTACAACACCTAGATTTCCCAAGCAGCCACACATCTAAGTCCTAACTAGGCTTGATGTTGTTTAACTACAGTGATCAGACAAGAACTAGTGATTTCAACATGATATGGCTGTAAATTTATCTTTAAGTATTTTCCAAGTGTGGTATAACTCAATGCTGGAAGGAGCAGCAGAAGCATAGAATTGACAAGATATTTGTCAGAACGTAGTGCCAAGTTCAATTCCTTGCATTGTAACAATTACTGTTATAGAGTAGAATTCTGTGCAGAGGGAGGAGATTTGCATCTCATTATCTTAACAATAAGGACTCCAGAGTTAAGATCTGAGTGTATGGATTCAAATGAATCATAAAATGATTGAAAAATCTTCACAATAGGAGAGAAGTTAAGAAAAGAAACAAATAAAAAGGTAAAGAAGAGGGAAAAATCCAGATACTGGAGAGAAAACCTCCCCATTCACAGTAATATATATAATTAGATAAGGCACAAGTATGCCCTTATAAAAACTAACAATGTCTTTCTTTCAGGCAAATATTGCAGTACAGAATTTGTGTGCCGACATTATGGTTTTTGTTTCTTTTTATTGCATGGATGGCATTATTTTTAGAAAATTGGGCATTTGCATACTGTTGGAATAATTGTTTTCATGGCTAGATGCGCTTCCTAACTCTAACTACTTGACTGTAGAGTAGAAGTAGAATCTGTTGCCAATCAAGAAAAGAAGGTAAATTGGCTTATATGGAAACAACACAACGTTTGTAACAAGACTAAAACTCATGATTCTGTGTTTAGTAGTCCAGCAGTGTAATCTCTCAGCCATTATGTCTCAAAGACTGCAGATGGCGGAGTCAGTATAGTAATTAATTTTTACCTTATCAAATGGTACTACGTCATGTCTGTGACCAAGATATATAGTTTTCATTGGTCTAGACCAGGGGTGGCCAACCAGTCGATCGCGAAGCAATATCTGGTCGATCGCGAAGCAATATCTGGTCGATCGCGAAGCAATATCTGGTCGATCGCGAAGAAATTTTTATTTGCTTATTATATTTAATAATTGTAAGAA
>JAOPJM010001738.1:16239058-16250301 GCA_027124095.1 Muusoctopus leioderma
TACATATTATACATATATATCGGGTGAACATTTGGGGGTGCTGCAGTGCCGCAGTTCCTACCGACGAGCCGCCCCTGTAAGGAGTATCAGTTTTGAAAAGGCATTTAACCCAGACTCAGTTCACAGGGAGCTTGTTTGTATGGTGCTTAGGCCCATTAGGCCAGAGCTAATCCCTGTTTCTGTGGCGTTAAGTGACTGAGAGTGTAAGACTCCTCCCTGAATTGGATACCAGTCCATCGCAGGGTTAACCTCCAGCTGCTGCTGGTACTCATTTTGCAGCTGAGTGGACTGGAGAAACTTGAAATAAAGTGCCTTGCTCAAGGACACAATGTGCCACCTGGTTCAGGAATTGAACCCACAACCTTACGATCATGAGCTGAACCACGTAACTGCTAGGCTACGTGCCTTCACATGAAAACTAAAGCCAATATTAAATACTCAACAAACTATTGCCAGAATGAATGGCATGGTGTAAGATGGTCATTTGGGCTTCCTTAGTTTTTTCAAACAAAGTGATCAGTAGACAAATCAAGTTTGCCATTGATGTAATAACAGGCTTTATACATCCATTAATAAATATGTAGATGAGTAAGCAAACTGAGCATAAGAGGAATCCTTTTTGTTGTTTTTCCCATGCATGAACCCTTAAACTTATTTTGGCTAGACAGAACTTACTTCAGATTAAGGACAATCTAGCCAAAATAGGTTTAAAGGCTCACACACGGGAAAAACAACCAAAAGGATTCACCTTACATTCAGTTCACTTATTCACTCACCGAGTCATCATACTGCTCTTGATGACCACCAAAAACTTGCAACTCGACTCCTTTTAATACGTCTTTCACACCAAGTGCATGATCACACCTTGTAGACTGACTCCAGCACATGTAGCTCGCCGGAACCGGCCGCTTGCTCGCATCACTTATGCTGCCCACTTGTCTCACTTGCCATGCCACTCTCCCATGGCTGTCGCTTATATCCCCCCCCCACTTCCCTGATCAACTCATTCAACAGCAAACCAATGAGCCCAACAATAAACAAAAATTAAACATGAAATAACACCTCTATTTCTATATGCAACAATCTACAGTCAAGAATTAAGCCAGATCCCACCCCTTTATGCTATTTCATAGTCGCTTGTCCACCTGGGAGGATGTCGCACTCTCTGAGACCTTTGCAGGGCTCTAACATCCCTTTGTTGTTCATTCTCCCCTTCTTGTCCATCATCCCCAGTCTCATCGCCCAATGATTTGACAACCCTACGGACATCCAAAACATGGCACAGCATTCTGACAACTGAAATGTTATTCACCCATCTTTCTTCCTTTCCCCCATTGAGAGGTGCAGCGTCCATTGGGGAGCTTCACCCAAACCTCATCTATAACCTGGATGGAAGCAGGTCCTTCTTCTTCCCCAACACACATCTGCGCTGTGCTTGGATGTCTCTACCCATACCTGAGTACTGCTCTCTGCGGCACTGACTCCTCATCCTGCCCTGACCTGGGTGACATGTTGTAACAGAACACTGCGTCACTTGGGGAGACATGCCCTCTTTCAGCCATGACCTTAATTGTTCGATGGTGTATCTCTATGATTCCATTTCTGCTCAGTCTATATAGAGCTCTAAAGTACCATCTGATGTTCCACCTATCCAGCATGTCTTTGCGATTTCAACCAAAATGCAGCATTGTTGTCCATTAGCACATCATCCACTGGGCCCTTCTCCAAGCATGTTTCATTGGGCACTCCTGCAATTTCAACTGCAGTCTCTGTTTTGATTTCTCTCCATATCGCCACTTGACTGGGTCTGCAGTCAATCATAGAGAGATACACCCCTTCCCGATAGTATGCCACATCTACTGCCAGTCTCTTCCAGTTGCCTCCAACCCAAATTCTCCCAGTCTCATGTACCCTTGGTGTGGGGTCAATCGACTGACACCTGCCACAACTCGCAACCACCCTCTGAACACTTTGTCTGGTGACACCAGGGTCAACGTTTCTGGTCAGAAATAGGGACCTATCCACCCCCATATGGTGTATGCAGTGCAACCTCTTCAACGAGGTTTTCTTCACCCAGGTGAGAACGTCCACCTTATTCTTCTCTGAGGGTACAAAAGTCACATGCAGCTTCAGATCAAATTCTGCAATTAACTCAACCAGGATTCCTAACTGTTGCTTAATGATTGTCTCTGCAGCTCCTTTCATTCTAACTCTCTTCTCATTGTTGATCACTGATCTCACCCATCCAAGCACAGTAGCCGAATCTGTCCAGATTTTGATATCACACAACCCCCACATCAAAGCCAAATTTACGCTCTTCAACACAGCATCTATCTTAGCTACGTTAATGTGGTTGCAGTCATCCTTCTTCCTAAGCCAGGCTACATCTTCTGCCTCAATATTGCCTATCTCCAAAACAACCCCCATTGCTATACTACTCACATCACAACATATGACCCCCTTCGCCGACTTAGACACATACCAGCTCCCCCCTCACTTGGTCTTCTTTCTTTACCACAATGTCTCTCATCATGGCAACTGTCTTCTCCCCACCTTATCTTCTCAGCTTACTACATCAGCTCTCCTCTTAACATGGCTACATGCTCTTCGAAGCCATCCAGCAACAGGGTAGTGGCCTACCAGCCTCCTGCATATTGAGAACAGCTCCCGTCTGCTCAGGTCACCCTTCAATTCTTGAATTTCATTTCCCCTCTGAAATACCAACCTGCCTGCCCTGTCCTTTTTCAGCCTTAGTCCTAACATGGCTCCTCCTTCCATCGACTCTGGTGGTTTTGCAGTCAGCCCAAAACTTCTCAGATAACCTATGTCACCACTGTCTCATCCACCAGAATATCATCTATGTAGGAGTTGGTGGCCCCTTTGACCATGTCCTCTTTTCTCAAGATTGTCTTGAGGACTGTCGCTATGATCTTTAGTGCAGAGTTCAGTCCCAAACCCAGCCTAGTCAAACAGTATGTCTTACACTTGTATCTCACCAGCTGATACTTCCACAATTTCTCAGCCACACAAAGCTGTAGATAGGCTGACTTCAGATCGACAATATAGAAATTCCCATCATTGATCTCCACACTTGCAAGGTCTCTCCACACACCCCTGTGGCTTCACCAGCCATGTGACATGCCACATGATCATTTAATTCTCGAAAGTCTAACACTGGCTGGTCCTTGTTTTTTGTCGATTGAACCACTGCCATCAGTGGTAAGACTCTACATTCTATCCACTCCCCTCAAGGCATCAGAATACCCTCCTCGATCCATCTTTCAACTTCCCTGTCAAACATGACTCTCACCCCACTTCCTTTTAAAGAACCTTTGTAGCAGTCCACCTTTTTGTTCAACACAGGAGGCTCTCTCTTCCAAAACCACTCGTGCTTGCTGTCAAAGTCTGAACGAAAATCATTGTCCTCAATTTGACAAGAGACGACTTCAAAAATTCCACAGTCCCAATTCTTTGGCTGCACACTCACAGCACATCACACCATCCCAAATTCTACCCCATCGTCTTTGACCGTAATGCCTCCCAGTTGGCCATCACATACATACCCATCATCACATCAATACCATCAACAATGCAGTTGATCACAATCACCTGAACCTTCAGTTGTGTCCCACATACCATCATTTCTACAGTACTGGTACCTCTATACCTCATCTCTTGTCTGTCAACTGCCTTGATGCTACTCATCCCACTCCAGTTATCCACCAGCCTTGGAGTCACTAGAGTGGTCATGCAACCCGTATTAATGAGGGCATTCGGCCCCCTCCCTCCTACCAGAACTTCCATTGTGGGCAGTGAATACAGAAGTGCCTTTACTTGGTTGAAGGTGTAGCCACCGGTGCAGTATCCCCCCTCTGACTGTTTCCCAGGATACTGTGGCTTACTATGTGACCTGCCTGGCTGCACCGGTAGCAGATCAGTTCTGGCTTAGGCTCATTGCAGTCTTTGAAATCATGTCTCCTTTGCCACTAAAGGACCACGCAACCTAGTGATACTGCACCAATCCGAACTTTGTTCAGCACGTCTGTCTTAGAATCCATCATCAAAGTACTTCTACTGTTTGCCAAAGTAGCTTGTAAGTTAAACAAGCAAATTGACAAAACAAAGACAGAACTTACCTCAGATTAAGAACGGTCTAGCCAAAACAGGTTTAAGAGCTCACACACGGGAATAACAACAAAAAGGATTCACCTTACATTCAGTTCACCTATTCACATGCCGAGTCCTTGCACTGCTCTTGATGGTGACCAAAAACTCACAACTCGACTCCTTTTAACACGTCTTTCATGCCAAGCACATGATCACATCTCGTAGATACCGCCCGAGTCCAGCACATGTAGCTTGATAACTGACCCCACATGCAGATCGCTGGAACCAGCCGCTTGCTCGCATCACTTCCACTACCCACTTGTCCCCTTTGCCATGCCACTCCCCATGGCTGTCACTTATATCACATGGAGCATATTACTATCAGGAGTGTTATTGTATGAACTTTAGGATTCTAGTTATATAGCGTACAATATTTCATTAAACCACTTGTACTATTTCCTGGTGTAGCAACACTTAAATTCTAGCTTAGAGAAATGCAAACAACTTGATACCAAGCTGTACCAAAAGATTCCAGAAAATTTCAGCAATGATGGTGCACTAAAGTTATAATAGGCACACTCAGTGTTGAAAAAAATGCTAGGGTAAGCAAATGACATATCTTGCAAGTTTCAAAAGTCTGGACTCCTATCACAGTAGGTATAAATTCACTGAGAACCCCCAGCTACTAAAAAAAAAAAAAATGCAGAAGGCTATATACAATTGAATTAAATAATATATTAACTAAATAAAGACATTTTAATTTGGAAGGGAATCATTTTTATAGGATAAGCAATGCTTACCTTACTTCTTAGGAATACATGCCACTAGTCACACTAAACCTCTAAAGTCTGGCATTCTGTCTATTAGAGATATGTTTGATGTCAATATTTCTTTATTTATAGATAATATATTATCAAAATCTTTTCATAAGATTTAAAGGCTAGTTCAATAGGAGTTCACTAATTCCCTGCAGAGAATAAAAATATATTTAAGTGCTTCTATGTTTATTTCACAAAGAGAGATCTTCCAAATACACATAAATATGGAAAAGGTTAAGTAGAAATTAAATTAGGAGTAGTGGATCCTTTTTAAAATACACTAATCATGATATGCAAGTGTTTAAACCATAAATGAAAGAACTGTAAAATGTAATAAAGGCATAAGTTTTCTCAAGGGCAGAGCTATATTCGCAACCTTTCATGTTTTAGTCTTTGTTTTCTGTCAATTATCACTACCTAATTGTATTTTCTAGTATATAGGTATATGATTATAGGAGACAGTTAGATAAGATATCTCTCTATCTATTAGTATTGACTGAGATTTCTGTCTGAACATGACTACTCTCACAGTGCTTCAGTAATGAGCTCTGTTTTAGGGACCATTCATTCAGCTGTTGTCACATTAAATCTTTCTCAAGCTCTCACCTTGTCATTAGATGGTCTGATACGATTGTCTTCCACGCTTTGAAAAATATTTCCATGTAGTAATTGTTCAGAATTAAAATATAGATGTCTTATAAAACCAATAAGCTATTTAGATATGAACACTATTTTTGATGCCAGTATTATACAAAACAGACTTTTTAATTGTGTGAGGCTTTTTAATTGGCTTATGGAATGTGTTAAATGTTCTGTTGCATTTTTGTTTGAAAGCATTGATACAGGTTTTTTTATCTGCATGAACTCTCCATCAGTGACTATTGAAAATAGTAATATCCTATAAAAGTGTTTTATGTGTATTTTTCTAGAGGTTACAATCTATTTGAAATTTTGAGATTTCACACTACTTGACTGGTATTTATTCAATCAGCCCTAGAAGAATGAAAGGTAAAGTCAACCCCGGTATGATATGAACTTAGAGTGTAGAGATATGTAACTAAATTTCAAAAGGCAATTAATCTGTGACTCATACCTTTCACTGCCCTACAATAACCAAAAAAATAATACAGAGAACTGTAAACATAAGAATCTGACAATATAAAAAGTATAATTTCTCTTTTGAGGTATATTTAATATGCTTTAAAATGAGGAACCAACTAGATCACGATTCATCAAAAGGCAAATCAGAATACTCCTATCGAGGAAGGAAAGAATATTTTCTCTGAAGAGTTGCAAACGATACTCATTAAATCAGATAAATGCAAATCTCTGGGTTTTGCTAAAATTTCAAATTTCTGGATTTGTTCCTCTTTCTACTTTCCAAGCTAGCTTCTACCTATATTCTTTAATGCTATCAACAATCTAAAAGTGTTACTATTTACCTCACAAAGGATATCTCTTACATCTTAAGTCTAAAATTCTTCAGAGTTACAGATCAATAACTTATTTATTCACATAATAGAAACATGCTAACATTCATCATAGCTAACCAAACACAATCAATTCCTATCACCCATCTGAACAAAATGTATGTGAAAGAGGATCATATTGATATAATGATGCAATCTTTATTCACAAAAATCTCTTTAAGATATTGTAAATTCAAACCTTGTGATCTAGGTAATGGTTGGATTGCCGATAAAGAAATAATCAAAGTGTCTCTCACAAATGGACAATAAAATTCACTGATTTAATAACATAAACCAATATGAAAGGACTGCTCTACCGATAGATATAATATAAAGATAGATACAAGGTAATATCTCAAAACCCACTGGATTACTCAGGCTACACTCAAAATTCCATTTTCAAATAGAATGGGTCAAGCAAGCCAAACTAGTGGAATCTAACCTGCTAGCTATTAATCGTGGCTGACTTCAAAGGTCTGAAGACTTAGACTTTTAAAGGAGGGGAAATGGGCAGTTGTAATATTCAAATTTTTCTGAAGATTGTTTAGCAACATAAATGTGAAGGAATGACCAATATAAAATAAAAACTGTATTGTAAGCTGAGAGCCTACTTCCCTGCAATGTGCACATATAGGCAGTGGGTGTTTTTAGTGAATGTAATAAACTTCATATATAAGAATATATTAGTCTTCTTCATTTGCCGTTGATTGTTCTAATGAGGAATTATCTTATTCTGAGATATAGCCCATATGTCAATGACTACTGTTCTTTTGTCTAGTTATTCAAGGTTATAATGGCCTAATAGAGGGTGCTTAATATGGAGGCTAGCAATCAAAGGATCAGATGAGCTCAGTACAACAACCACACTTGAATATACAATCCAGAAATGTTTTTTTTACCATATTACAGTATTGTCTTTTATGATGCAATTCAATTTTGATTACAATATATACAGCCCTTTATGTTCTGAATTCAAATGATGTTGAAGTCACTCTTTCCCTTTTATCCTTCTAGGGTTGATAAAATAAAGAGCCAGTCAAGTACTAGTGTCCATTTAATTGTCTATACCCTCCCGCCAATTTTTTTATCTTATGCCAATGTTAGAAATCAATATATACACTCATTTCTTTTTTTCTTCTTTCAGATAATACATTCTCTTTTTCCTTTTTTTTTGTTCAGATTGTTAATATGTGGCATGATGTCAGGCTTTCATACTTCACACAATGTTACTGAAGACATCAAATAGAAATTTTGGCATATGAAAATAAAGAACTTGAAATATATGGAACATTGATGTTGATTTCCTGTTTCTGAGTTTCTATATAAATCCAGAAAGTTTAAAACGTAAAGTAAGTTTAAATTTTTGACTGCAAAAAAGTGACGTTTACCATCTTCAGTAACAGTGTAAAGTATCAAAGCCCTGGCGTCATACCACAGACTAACTATCTGGTCATAAATTAGGCAAATGATATGGAAGATTAAACAGAATATTATAGAGGATTCAGTTTTAAAGTTGATTAACTATGCAAATAATTGACAAATAAAATTAATTCTATATTTAAAAGTACAATGTGCAGTGGCCAGTCTTTGTAATTGATTTTCCTTCATGGTATCAAACCTCCTAGGAATAAGATAAGATGAGATAAACTGGACATATAATATCTATTATCATACCTTATATTTTAGAAATATATTATAAATTATAACATCATCAACAATTTTACAATGTCTGTAACCATTGGTTCAATGAGGCACCACTGAAAACTTGGTTTGCATACCATTGTTCAAAAGAGGATACATTTTGGGGATTTTCTATCTAAGACCATGGCTGGGTTTTGGTACACGGCATCCAGAGAACAGTAATTTGCCAGCAGTACACACACATATACACTGCTAGACGATCTGAGCATATGTGAATATAAATGTATTTTATCAGTGACACAATGCACTGCCTAGATATTAACCATCTAGACTCCACAATATCAATTGAGATAGCTGTGAATCTTTTGAATGATTAAACTAGGGTAGAAAGGAACAATGATTGTGAAGTTAACATTTTAAGGTGGCAAGTTCAAAGCTAATTGTATCCATTTAAATCTCAAGAAAAATTTGAGTGATTGACAGAAAAAACAATTTCCATACTTGTAGTAACATTCTTTCCATGCTTTCATGCAGAAAACACAGATTACTGCAGTTTTCTATGTTCCCTTGAAAGTGCATATTTCTATCAGTGGAGCAGCATTTTCTCCCAATATACAAGTTTGCTAATAGTTCTTAAACAAGCAAATGTCAAAAATAAAATATATAGATTATATACTGTTATGAAAACCCACCTTACATTGGCTGGCATACAATTTAGGTTACAAGACACTTCACGAAACCAATGAACATATTCTGAAGCTATCATTCATTTATTATTTCTGTATCCACTAGATATTGTAAAAGTATAGTACCATATGGATCTGCACAAAACAAGTTTTTAGAATTGACATCCTAGTTCTCCCTCAAATATATGATGGATCGTCTGTCAGTTTTGACAATGAGTATTCAGTTGTTTGAGTAACTCAACTACCTACTCTTTAAATTAACATTTAAGTGTCTGAGTATACATGTGTACCCTTAACATCATTTTCAAGTCGAATCTGTGTGACACAATATGTGACAAGGCTGGGCCTTTGAATTACAGGTATAATCTACACGATTTCTGTTTCCTCAATTTCATTCACTCACAATGACCTGAATTTAAGGTAAAAGACACTTGCCCACGATGCTATACAGTGGGATCAAACTCAGGTTCTCATGATTGAGAAGTGAACAACTTTACAACTTGGCCATGCCTACATCTAATATATATATATATATATATATATATATATATGCATTAACAATCATATATTAATATCTATGCAGTAACGCACACAAAACAAAATTACTATACAATGTAAAGTTGAAGATTATTATAGCTATGCATTATAAAGGGTTCCTTTCAGGAAGTGCACGAATGTACTTCAATATCACAGTCTTGAATATTAAAATAATCCATGAATATTTCAAAAACATCCATAGAAGTCTCTTGAAAGATGAGAAAATTCTTTCAAATTTAGAATGAGAGAGATTTTCAAGCAAACCATTATGTGGAACTGAAACACTTTGGAATTAGTGTCAGTCATATGATTATTGTAGAGTTGAAGTGAAGTTCTCTATGCAAGCTGAGTTTGTGATTTTTTTTCAATTCCTGGTTGTAGTGCTCTTCACTTAAGTTACCAATGCAATTGTGCCGAGCTTGAATTTCAAATCTGCCATTTCTATCTCCCCTAACAATCTTAAAGCTTCACATCTGCCCAGGAACGATATTAGACTGATACTAGTGTCAGTCATTGTAAGCTGTATCCAGTAACAATATAATTTACTTTTGATATCAATTATATTTCAATCATATTTCATCATATTTGCCTAATTTTTTTATTTTAAAAGAAAAAGTAATACAACACTGTCCCAATATGCTGAATAATCTGCATTTAATAATTTTCATAAGTTGTTTGCTTTCATACTTTTATTTCTATCATAATTATGTATTATTTGTACTCATCAGATATTTTAAATAGTCTTTGAGTTAATCTAATTTATATATTTGCAGATTGTGGAGTGGAGAAATAAGTTTTCAAGCTTGACTAAATGTCTTGCAGTAATTACTGTACCCTGTTAAAATGTTTGAGATGAGTTGTTAATAATATTTTAATTTTATGAACTGATTAACCTCATCTTTATAGTGTATATTTACAATATTTATATCTACACTACATATCAAACGGCTTGATTTCTGATTGTCATCAGATGACTTGTTCCTGGATATGACATAGTCCCAAACTGAATTATACATGCACCAGTGGCTAGGATATTAATGCTTCTTAGTTTAGAAATAAAAATTTCTAGTTCAAATCCAAAATAAGACATCTGATTACAATCAGTTATTAATGTTTTTTTATGGTTTTGGATGGGAGGAAAGACTGTGCTCAAGATACCAGGCCCCTCCCAAACTGGTGAGATTGATGCATTTGATGTTCAGTTTGAACAGCTGCAAATTGACACCTGTGGAAAAAACGTCGGTGGGAGGGGGATTCCAGAGAGTCAACATTTTGAGAAGGAAGGATTGGGTATAATGTTTAGTGTAGTGCTTATGAAAGGAGACAGAGAATGGGTAATTTAACGGGAGGGTTTCGGTGGAGGTGGCATGCAACCGGTTAGCTCTGAAGAGCAGAGACTGTTGAAGTGGTGGTACAAGAGGTAGAGTGAAAAGACAGTGCTTCTGTGGGATAGAGGGTGAAGTGTATCAGTGAGTGATCCTTGCCAATCAGCCGACTGTTTGGGGGGGGGGGGGTTAGTGGGCAGCTTAATGCATTCCTTCAGGCAACACAAAAAAATATGTTTTCAATCATCTGAAAGAATGCATTGAGTGGGAGACTGAGTAGCAATGATTTGAATCACCAACTTTATACAAATAAATATACTATAACATGTACTAAGTACTCTTTCTCCTGTTGTGAAATAAAAATGTAGACATCATCATCATCATCGCTTTTTACGTCCATTTTCCATGCTAGCATGGATTGGACGGAGATCTCTTGAGGCAGAATTTTACGGTCGGATGCTCTTCCTGTCACCAACACTGAATCACTGAATGTCTGTTTATTAGGAATACAAACAAGCGTTCACCGTTTGGTTTCAGCGACACGCGACGACATACGAACAAACAAATGCACAATCACACACACATACATATATATATATATATATGACGGGCTTCTACAGTTTCCGTCTACCAAATCCACTCACAAGGCATTGGTCGGCC
>JAOPJM010001738.1:16269395-16284456 GCA_027124095.1 Muusoctopus leioderma
GATGCTCTTCCTGTCACCAACCATACTGATTCAGTATGGGAATCACAACACTGAATCACTGAACGGTCGGGCATCTGAATATATATAATTTTAAAAAAGGGAGAGTATTTAATATAGAAATGTATGTTCACTGACAACATAATTAATATGACAATTGCAAACTCTGTATATAACTAATAACTAAGCAACTTTTTATGATGTAAGCATTGTCATATTCTGGTAGTATGTGTGACATATAGACATGATTAGAGTTATGATTTACTATTATATTCAGTAAAGAATGTTGCATAAAGGTATGTGTTTACCAGCATTTTGTACCAACATTTCATCTTATTACCTACATGAAGATGGATAACAAGAATTCTAAATTGAGTAAGTTTTCTATGAAAATAATCTGGTTTTTACCACATCTTGAATTAGTCTTGCTAAATCGATGAACTTGAAATAAGGAAGAAGGGCCTTAAAAGTAACATGCTATGACTAAAATGTTAATAGTATAGATTTCTATAATATAACATAGTTGTTAGAAGTCTCAACACATTCTAATAGAGGTGTATGTTAATGGAGCACAATTGATATACTTGACATTATTCCTATCCATTTCACAGTTTTTACCCTATTTATAAGTAATCATACAAACATAATTCATTGATTTTATTTAATGATGCTCAAGTTTATCTTATAATGTTCTCAATATACCACTGCATTCTTCCCCAAGGTTTCAAAGAGATTATTTCTCTCCCTGTAAATGATAGACAGTATGATGCCTGTGTTTAATGCAACTGGCAGAGAGATTTGGGAAATTAATCCAACTGATTCTAAGCAACTAGAGAATAAAGGTTTGAATCAATGTGAATATGATACCTATTGAATGAGAGAATGAGTATGTATTATCAAATAAAGAATGTTTGGCATCATAAGTATTAGTTGATGTGCAAGAGAAGAAGCTATCATGGTATGGACATATGATAGATACATGTGATGCATACAGGGTACAAATATTGTTTGAAGAACATTTTACTGGAGTTTTTTAATCATGATCTGATTCACGTTTCTTATTTTCTCTATCATTAGCAAGTTTGCATATATCTGTCTACCTGTTTCTACATAGTATACATAATTTTTTTAATATTTCTTCAGTACTTTCATTCCTAGATTTTCTAAGTAACATCAACAAGAAGAATATCAATGATTGATAATCTATCAAATAGCAACTTTATTGTTTTTTCTTCAAACTGCAAATCTTCTTTACTGATGGATATCTCTTCTGTTGTTCCATACTAGTGTAGGTTTGATAATTCTAAAATGTTTGATTTGGCATATGGACTGTTGAAACAACCAGTACTTTTCAGATTTTATTTGATTTATCGTTTTTTCTCCTGCTAAATCAATTCAAATTTAAGATTGATTACACTAACCTCGCCTAGTTATTCCAAAACTTATCAGTGCAGAAGTTTTACAAGTAAGGCTTTTCCATTCTTTCACAATATGACAAATAAAGAAAATATTAGCCATTTTGTGCAACCGTGATGCCTGAATTGATTTAGAAATATGAAGAGGAATGATACTCTCTAAGACTATGCTAAAATGTGGTTGTTGGTGTTGATGTTAACAACATACTTACCGTGTTACATGTCCTAGCAACAATATAAGATAATTGTTGATAATTATTGTAATTGTTCATGTAGTATTTTGATGTTGTTATTGCAGTTGATGTTGATGATAATGATGAGGAGGAGGGGAAGAGGTGGAGGGGAAGAGGTGGAGGGGAGGAGGAAAAGGAGGATGTTTAATATTTCCCTTTGATAGTGCCAGCATAATTCTATGATACAGAACTTATCATTCACAAACACATCCATTCACTCTCCCATTCATCTGAGCTCACCTTCCTGCAGACTTACAAAACATCTGGCTCTTCCTAAAGTCAACAATTTTTTTCATCTCTAACACCCACACCCAGCTACCCACCTTCTCTATTTATCTACCCAAAGATTGTCATTAATTTTGATAAAACTGAAACAAATAATTTGTTTTCTGTTTTGCTGACCAAAAGTAAAATATTGTTAAACTTGCTTCTGTTGAAACTATGACCAATCAAGAGCAATCAGTCTGTTGCTGGTAGCAGATATTGGCAGCATTGTAGTTTAATTCATGTGAACTTTGATTATTATTCACACAATCAGTCTAGATACAAAATTAAAAAGGTCTTTCTAATACTGACAAAGATGGACTTACTATTACAACTATTTCTAAATTTTATTAAGCCATATAAAATAAATGATTTTAAAAATGTACATTTACATTGGAATCAAATACTATCGCTTTTTTCACACTATTACATTAATTTAATTTTGTTCCATTTGATCTTAAAACCTTTACTTCACAAATAATTGTGATGGTACCAAGTCAAAATTACTGCCAAATTACTCACAGTGAGCTTTGAGTATTTTTCACAGTCTTAACACTCATTTCTTTATTTTCTAAGGGTTTCTCATTCTACTCAAATGCGATCTGGTTGAGCTTGCTCAGATTTTCCCAGTTTGATTACACCACCCATCATGATGCAGCAAAGTCTTTGGAAGGTCAGCAGAGCAACATCCTATGTCCATACAAACCTGGTCATTGAAGGTTTTTTGCTGGATGGCTGACCTCTGTATATCTGTGTTAGGGTGTCCATAGGAATGTATAATTAATGAGTTATTGCTTAGCTCTCCAGCAATGTCCTGCAAAAAAGTTTAAATAACTCCTCAAATGACACTTGTCTATAATCTTCAGCATCACACATTTGATGCTTCTGAAAATCATTTAATTCCCCCTACTACTCATAACAAGCCCTACTAATTGTTGACTCTTTAATAATTCTAGATTTTCTGCAACGACTAAGCTTACTCCACAATGTCTTCTGGTGTGCTGCAATGTGTTTTGCCATCACTGAATGTTTTTAAGTGTTTCCTGCTTTCACTCACTGATTTTGAGTATTTCCCCTATCACTTACTGCTCTTGAGTGTTTCCTCTTGTCACTCACTGCTCTTGAGTGTTTCCTATTGTCACCCACTGCTCTTGAGTGCTTCTTATTGCTCATCACCCCTAAGTATCTCCTGTTATCACTCAGTACTCTTAAGCTGTTGTTGTTATTGTTTAAGAGCTGACTTATGATCAATAGCATTCCAGCCACGACCATCCCACCATTTTTTCAAACTTAGTGTATCTAGAACTACAATATCCAAGGTAGCCTTCCATGTTTAAGATAGTTGGATGGGATTTGATGGAGATTTAGCTACTATTTCTAGCAGGTCAAATACCACTTAGAGACCTCCCTCTTGAATTGGTTGTTGCATAACACCCTTAAGATCTCTCTGCATTCACTCAGGGCTTTTAAGTGACTCTTGCTCTATTACTCAGTACCCTCATGTGTCTGAGTTATTGAACAAGTAAAAAAATATATGATGGCTTCATAGGAATAAAACAGACAAGGTGGAAGAATGACTGCTTAATGAAGCAGAATTGATATTATAGAAGAAAGCATTTAATTTTTATCAAAAGAAGATTGACATGAGTGGAGAAAAGATTCCTGTTTCATAGAAATAAGATTGACTCTGCTAGAAACTAAGTGGTGACCTAATAAAATGTGACTGACAAAAAGAAAAAAACTAAAGTGTGACTATTACTGAGAAGGTGTGATAAGATAAAAGACTAATTTGACAGCTTGATAAATGTGGATTGACAAAAGAAGAGAAAAGAGTACCAGTTTTTTGTACAGAAGATTCATATGAATGAAGAAACAATATTAGACTCATAAAGAATCCTTGGAATGAATGAAGGAATTTTTTTACATATTTAGAATGAGAGAAGTAACTGTAAGGATGCAAAAGCAAACCAAGAGTGAGTAAAAGTGTGAGCTGTAGGAGAGCTTATTTATTGGTATACTTTAGAATGACAAAGGAAGAGAGGAAAAAAGAATGACCAAAGGCAAGAGAAATTTAGTGGTAATACACATGCCAAAGAAAATCGTTGATATAAATGTGCTGAGAAGCTTTGTCAGAATCCTATTGAATTTATTAAATGACAGAGCAGGTGTTCTTAAGATACAGGAGAGATAATCTGTAGCTTTTCAATTATTCAACAGTGGAGTGGTGGTGACAAATCTGTTACTTTTGTGTAAATTATATTGGAGGTATCATTTTGGAGACGATAATATGTGATCTACTCAAAATCAGGAGAATTTCTTCTCTATTTCTCATTACACCAGCCTATCATCTAAATTTTAGCACTGTGTTGTTGAACTTGGTTTATTAATTTGTTTTTTGATTGGTTGTCTTGTTAACTAGTTGTTGTACATGTGTACCTCATCTACTTTACTTCTAATTATTATCATTCACTTTCTTTTTCTCCTAATACTTTCCTATGTATCAGTGACACATACTCCTTCTACTTCCCATAATCTACATCTCATAATACAAAAGAAAAACAAAAAAAAACTGCAATGGTAGATTTCCATTCTTCTATCTTCTAGATAATTATTTTAAATACTCATAATTTTTGGAAATCTTGTCTTCAAAATTGTAGTTCAATCCTATATTGCAATTAAACTATTTAAAAAAATATGCACCAGCATAGCTACAGCCGACAGGCTGGAACAAGTAAAAGAGTAAAGTATACATCTTTTTAGTGAAGTGTGGAAACTATTCATATAAATAAAAAATATCCAGGATATCACACAAACACATGCACACACACACACACATTTCTGCTGACAAGGGAGTCTTTATTCAGTTACTAAACCTGCTAGAAATAGGAGCCAAACCACACTCTACCATATTAAATAAAGAGGGATATATTGGACAATGTAGTCTCTGATATACAAAAGATGGGATGGTCATGGCTGGAAGGCCTTTGGCCATAGGTCTACTCTATCATGGCTGAGCTGATACTAAGCAACAACAACAATATTTTGTGGTTGTATTTCCTGTAAGATTTTAATCTGAAATGTTTGGCGTTTTATAAATTTGGGAGCTGTAAGGACCAACATTGTTTCGATGGAGCACATCCTTCATCCTTTGTAATGATGAGCCAACGAGGGAGCCTCTATGTGATCAGTCGACCAGCTATAAATTACAGCCAAATTTGCCTTAAATCACATCCTAGCATCTTATAAGACAAAGAACACATTGGATAATGAACTTCTAGATACACTAAAAGTCTGGAAAAAAAAAAAATGAGATGTTCATGGCTGGATTGCTTTTGATCATAGTTCTACTCAATCAGAGCTGACTTGAGGCTAAACAACAACAACGCCATTCTTCTGTAATGCCTGCTTTTGTTGTTTAGCCACAGGTCAACCCTTATCAAGCAGACCTTTGATCAAAGGCACTCCAGCCATCACCAACCTGTATTTTTAGGGGCATCTAGGACTACATTATCTGATATGTCCCTTACTTATTTAAAATTGCAGGGTATGATTTGAGAGAGATATGGCTGCTATTTCTAGCATTTCAAACGACCATGTTGAGGCTCCTGCATTCCAGATGATGAACAGAGAAGCAAGGCACCAAATATTTCTCCTAAAGTCCTCTTCAATTGATAAACTATGTTGACCTTGATAGGATTTGAACCACAGAACTATAGACCATGAACTGATTACTTGAAATATCAATTCTAGTTCGTCTGCATCAATTTCCCCCATATCAACTAAAATATTTTAAAGTATATAATATGTGTGCATTTGTGAGTGCATATAGATGTATATGAATTTGGGTTTGAATACGTATACAGATATGTATGAATTCCTTTATATAATATACTAATATATATATATAGACACTTTGAAAATCCAGGGTCATTAATAAATTGCAACACACACACACACACAATGTATGTGTGTGTATGTGTGTGTGTGTGTGTGTGTGTGTGCATGTATGGGTGTATGCATACTCACATCTGCATACATATGAATATTCTAAATGAGAGACAGATGGAAAAATGAAATATTAGTAATAATAATACAATATATAATAAAATAAATTGAAAGAGAAACAATAATAATGATAATAACAAAAATAAAAATATAGTAACAAATTCTGGTATCTAACCAAAATGGCTAACTGAAAATATTTCAATATTGAACTGCAAATTGTAAAATGTCAGAGTAGTAAAGAAACAATAAATTTAGAAGATGCTACAACAGAAAGAGAGAGCAGGTGGTAACTGAAGAATTTTATATTACCAACAGCTGGATTAAGCTGATATATTGACTTGTACAAGTTGGTAGAGGTGGAAGAGCTGAAGATGAGGAATAAAGAGTCAAAATATTGAAAAAATGAAAAACTAGGATATCTAATTAACTTGCTAAAACAATATCAAGAAATCCCATTTGTTTAAGTTTTCAATGTGATCTTGCTTTTTGTGTGTTGTTTTGTTTAAAAATGTTGGCTTTGATTGTTTTTGAATCTATTACCTAAGGGAACTGTTAGTTGCTTTGTTCTGATTTTTAGATTAACGTGTGCATGCACACACACACACACACACACACAGACTCACACACACACACACACACACACACACACACACACACACACACACACACACACACACACATATGTATGCATACATATGTACATACATATACACATACATGTACATACATATATTTATCCATATATACATACATAAATATATATCTGTATATTAACATATTATATTAGACATAATGGCTGTGTATGTGTGTGTGTGTATGTATGTGTGTGTGAGTGTATGTATATGTGTGTGTGTGAGAGAGTGTATGTATGTAAGTGTGTGTGTGAGTGCATGTATATGTGTGTGTGTGTGTGTGTGTGTGTGTGTGTGTGTGTTCTACACTCTCTGTGTGATTTTGAATGTGTGTGCCTTACTGTATTAATAATGTTTAAACTTGTTAAATGTAGAATAAGGAATAACTAAAAGAAAGAAAAGAATCAAGACAAAATCCTAAAAATAAAGAAATGGAAAATATTTTATAATTAATAAAAGAATAAATAACTTATAGCAGCTATTTCAGATCAAATCCACAGAATGAATCGCAACGTAGCTATAGTGAATCCAAGTGCTATGAGTTCTAATCCAGTTTGTTGATATCTACTTGATACGAGTTAATTTAATTTAGAATTTTTTTTCTGAAGACTCAGTCCCTGTAAGATCATATGAAATAAACAGGAAGAACGTTATCTTTTTCTAGTATTAGAAAAATAGATGCAGAAAGAAACTTATCTAGAATCAAGTTGTTTGTCTCTATCTTAAATTGTTATCCTAACAATTGTATTTGAGCCTGCAATTTGAATTTATTCACTGATTCTAATAGTTCTGGAGAATTGTGGTATAATATTTGTTCTGTCTTTCCAAATTTTTAGACTGTTATATACAAATTGGTTAGATAGCTTGCTAGAAGGAGTAAATAGTATCTGTTACCCAAGTAATCCAAGGAGGTAGTCACTGTAAACATTTTGTAACATTGAAAAGTATCAAGAAATACATAAAAACAACAAAACAACAAACGAGAGTATAAAATTTACTATACCATGAGGAAGAAACAGACGAGAATTCAAGGTTTCAGACAGTGGCCCTTCGCCAAGAACAAAAAGGAGAGTAAAAAAAAAAGAAATGAAGGTTATGTGAAAAGTAGTGTTGTTTATAGTGAAGACAGCATGGTGAATAAGAGAACAGAAGTGGGTAGAGTGGAAGTGTGAGACTGGTGTTTTGCACCCAAAATAGTAACAGCAGAGGGAGATAAGTGTGGATAAGTTTAATAATAGGTTTAAATAAGTGTGAGGGCATGATATCTATATATGTGTATGTGTTTGTTTAGAGGAGTGTGTGTGGGTGTTATGGGAAGTAGGGGTGGATGTAGCATGCTACTGTGTGGGATATGGGAACAAGGCAGAATAATGTGTGTGTGTGTTTAGTAGATGGTTAGTGTGTGTGTGTGTGTGTGTTTAGTAGATGGTTAGTGTATGTGTGTGTGTGTGTTTAGTAGATGGTTAGTGTGTGTGAGTAGAGATGGGTTTGAAGTGCACATGAGGGTGTTTATCCATATGTGAGGGTGTTAAGGAGGAAGGCAGTGTAACAAGGCAATTGTTCATCCCAGCTGGATGGGTTATGTTAAGGCAGAAAATTCATTGTTGCTCATGATGCAAGGGAGACAGGAGATCTGTGGTGTAGAATCATGTGGCAGATTCAGATAGATGTGGCCAGGAGAATTGAAGTGATGGGCCACACATGGGAGTAATCCAAAGTGGTCAGGATGGAGGAGAAGGAATTGAAGAGGTGGTGGGCATAGTTGGTGTTATAGATGTGTGATGGAAGGGCTGCAACGAAGGGTGAGAAGAGCCTTATCCTTATCCTGCCTCCTGGTTCTCCCAGTTGCTTTTCACCATGGGTATTAAGCTCTTTATACTGTCATCTCCAACAACAATGGTTTACTAGCCCTACACTATGCTGCTTTGCTATAAATAATACTGTTTTTTACATAACATTATTTTTCCTTTTTTGTCTTCTCTTTTTTGTTCCTGACAAAGGACGACTATGAAACCTTGAAATCTCCTCTGTTCCTTCCTCATTGTATATTTATATACTTTGTAGTCTTGTCCGTTGTTTTTTTTTGTTGTATTTTTGAAGACTTTTGGATATTCCATTACTATGCTACACAGAACCCTGGATTGCTACTGAATTTATATTATAAGTTTTGTAGCTAGAGTAAGAAAAGAGTTGTTGCCATCAGCGGTAACAGCTCACTGAGCTGTTACCTCTGATGGTAACGTTGATTTATTTTCTCTCTGTGCAAAAGTGATGCTATCTTGTAGTGTGATGTGGGCAATGAATGTAGATCTGGAAATTGAGTTGAGTATGATCTGTTGAATGTGTAATGTTAACTTACATGAAAGACAGAGTACAAGTAAGCTGTTTGAGAATTAGAGACACCAGTCTATGTAAGTAGGAAAGATGACTGTGCTAGTATAGATAAATAAAGAGAATGGAAGATTAGATTTACGAGCCCTACACTATGCTGACAGTGGGAGATAGCTGTGACAGAGGAAAACTAATGAAAAGATGGGGGAAAAATGGTGATATTAGATCTGATGATGTTGACTTTCACAGATCCGATGGTGAATAATTAAGATGGATAGGGATATGCTGCAGTGCTTACCTGTTCAACTCATTCCACCAAGTAAAAATAGATATTAAATGATGATGAGGATTATTTTAAATATTTGGCTGGTTTGTTAATACACCCCTTGTGTCTGGATATATTGTCAATGTCATATAGGATAGTACAGTGTACAAAGAATTCTCAAAGGGTTAGTATTGATACCAATATTTTTCCAAGTTACAAGCTTATTTATAATTTATCTTACATAAATATATTTTTATCATTATTTGGAGAAGATGGGACAGTGCCAACAACTTTTACGGGCTCTCATAGACTGGTAGAGTTAATGCACTTGATGTTCAATGTGAACTTCACTCTTCTAGGTTGATGTTAGGAGAGATTTGGTCAGGTAGAGGATCAGAGAGACCTGCAGTTGTGAAGAGGAAGGATTGAAAAATACATTTAGTGTGAAGTTTGAGGTAACATGAAGCAGGGTAGACAAAAGGAGAAGTGGGTGTATTGGATGGGCTTGAAAAGAGGTCACAAACTATCTGGATCAAGAGCCATTGAGGGACCTGTATGCCAGGAGTTCTCAAACTTTTTATTCTGGCATACCTGTTCATCCTGTTTGGAAGTATTGGTGTAACCTTTGTGAAAGTTATAGTGGATAGCATAGAATAGGCAATAGACATGTACTATTTGTTAACAATTTAATTTAATTTAATATTACATTTTTAATGAGATTGGTGAGCTTGGCTCTTTCCAGCAGGTAACTCAATTCTAGACACACTTTCAGAGAGATACACCCACACATCATTCTCAGTTTGACAGTTTTGCATGAAATTTGTTTTTAGTTATACACATTGCTGAAAAACCTTGTCCACAATGGTAAGTGGAAGGGAACAGCAAATGGCTCTCCAACCATTTTTTAGACACAGATGGATAAGACTTCATTAAGGAACACCACAATTTTATTTGGGAAGAGGTTTCAGAAAGATCTTTGACCGTTGAGTCATTTATAAATTCCTCAAAATCATCTTGCAGATTGTCTGGAACTCATCTGGGATTAATTCTAAAGGGATTTCAAATAAGTTGATAATCCAATTCACTAATATCAGGAAAATAGGAATCTAATTCATCACATAGCAAAACAAACTGCTCCTGGATTAACACACTAACTTTATTGATGTTCTCTGTTTCCAGCAGTGTAATGCTTACACTTGTAGGCTCAAAAATATTGTAACAACACTCCCTCAGTTTTTTTATTCTACAACACCAGTTTCATCCAGAATGATTTTAGTTTGTCAACAAAGTCTATAATGGTAGATAGGTTTCCTTGAAATGCTTTGTTTACTGCATTGGGTTGTAAGAAAATATTATTTAGGTAGGCTAGCTTTCCCTCCATTTGTTGTCAAAGTTTATCTGCAAACTTCATTGCTTTATTATTCTGATTTGTGGAAAACCATTCTTTTATTTCATCTTTCACGACTGCAATTGAGCTACTACATTACCTCCTGGAAGCCATCTTACTTCTGTGTGAAACAAAAGTGCTTCTTCCTCAGTATTTAATTCTGGACTCAATAAATGCAGTATCCTTGTGTTCAGAAGATTAGATTTAACAAAGTGCATTATGTCTGCAACACCAAGAAGGGATTTGAGAGCTGGAGGCAATGTCTTCATACATAATGCATACATATGAATTATATAGTGCTTGCTATTTACAACAGGGTTGAGATTTGACATTTGACATTCTTGCTAAGAAACCAGATCTACAACCCAGCATTGCAGGGGCTCTATCAGTTGTGCAGCTGACTATCATTTTCCAAAAGAGGTCTTCTTTTACAAAGAAACTATAAACAACTTCATATATGTCTTCTCCTTTCACTGTGCTGTCCAAGAGTTGACAAAACAAGAATTCTTCTTTAAATTGAATCTGTTACATATCTTGCATGTACAAACAGTTGGTATCTATCTGGATCACACAGATAATATGTCTGTGGACTCGTCAAGTTAGATAGTAAAGAACCTCTTTAATTTCTGAAATTAGCTGGTTTATTTATTATTTCTTTTTTTACATCATTTGACACATTAGATATCCTTTGATGAACAATATTATTTGACAGTAGCAGATTATTCGGTTTCTTTGCAGCATTTTCTCCCAGCATACTGCTAAATTATCTTTGCTGTAGGGCAAGATCAAAGTTTCAGCAACTGTGTGAAATTTTGTATTATTTACATTTCTCAAGCAACCACATAGGTGCCCAGGCTAGCTTCATTTTGCTGATACACCTACCCACTCTGATCAAGTCACATATGTTTCAGATTGGACACCTTCTGCTTGAAATACAATTGTTCTTTGCCATCTAGATCAGGATGATTAGTTGAGAAATGCTGTTTGAGAAAAATTGGTTTCATTGAAAAGTTTGATAGAACTTTATGATACACAACACATTGTAGGAAATATTTTCCTTTCCTGTGTGGTTCACTGTACGATTTTGTTTTTCCACAGAATGCCATAATTACTGGAGTGCAAAAGTTAATATTTTAGTAGTTAGTTGACTGAGTACACAACAAGTAGGTACCCCAAACTGATCTAAGTGTGTTAGAACAACATTATGCTTTAATAAACCTATAAAAAATGTTGCTTTCAATCAATTTAATGCATTTTTCAATCCAAAGTACTTAACGAAAATAAAAGCTAGAAGTTTTTGGGGAGTGCAAAGTTTGTTGGCCTCTGGCATAAAAAACAGCTAGGCAGAAGGAGCAATCAAAAAAGAGAAATAACTATGAATAAATCAAATTAGTGTACAATGCACTGTGATGGCACTTGCTAACTGTATGTCAGATTTACAAGGTACTTAAGTTTCGTTGGTTGTGATTACTTCAAAATTAAAAATTCCAGTGTTTTTACAAACTTTGCATAGCCCCACAATTTTTCATGCATATCCCTAGAGGTAAGAGTACCTTGGTTTAAGAAATCCTGCTCTATGTAGTCGTTTAACAGCCAAATCTCCCTCAAACCACACCCTGCTATCTTAAATAAAAAGAAGCACACATTGGGCAGTGTAGTTCTAGATAGCTAAAAATGTTTGTGATGGTCACATCCATTGATCATAGGTCTGCTTTATCAGGGCTCACCTGCGCTAAACAACAGGGAGAACATGAATCTCTCATTGGGATCAAACGATGGAAAAATATTCTCTGAGAAATCTTCCTAAAAATCTTTGTGTATCAATGATACTTACTTAATCTTGTGCAGCAATCTCACCTTTTGTTCATCCTGTAAAATATTTGGATATTTATTATGACTTGCTATCAAATTTCACTGACCATGTCAATATTTATTGTCGTTCTAGTCTTTGTCTCAGGAAATTAACAAACTTGTCACTTTCTCATAGCGAAATTTGTTGTCTTGCTTTGATTACTTCCTGATTAGATATGTATAGTTCTTTGTTTGAATTGGTAGGTCAAAGATCAATAAATTATGTCCATAATGCTGCAGTCTATCTGGATCAATATAGATTGGTAGTCAGTAGATAATATTAATGATATATAAATGTCTTTATGGCATTACCACTGCTGATATTTCAAATTACTTTCATATTATTATGGACTTATCAACTTGCACTGGACATAACCTCATGTTCAAACTTCCAATGTGTTGATAAGGCTTTTTCTTTCTTCTTCTACACCCAAAGATATTGAAATGCTCTTTCTGTTTATCTAGATTAATTTATTCAAGCACATGTTGTTCAATGATTTCTACTACTTCTGCTTAAGAGTCAGTTACCTCAGTTTACATTCCTTGATATATATTGAACTCTCATCTCAAATCTATCTTTAATCTATCTCTAATCTATTCTTTACAACAATAATCTCTTAGCTTTTTGATTTCAAACAGTTTTAGTACTCTAAAAATATCTGTTCATTCATCATCTGTACATTTTAGTTTCACTATATTTTATAACTTCCATATAATGTAGGTGGAAATTATAATATAAGACAATGAAGGAAAATTATTTTAAAAAAAGGAATTGCGGCATATATAAAATTAGATCCACTCTAGATTGATTAGATGTCATTTATCTTTCTAAAATTGTCTAAAAGTCAAAATGTCAAAACTGCAAAGAATAACCAGCAAATTAATTGTAACATTGAAGACATTTAAATTGCCTTCAATGCTCCATAGATGAAAGTGAGGCTGACATGATTTATACTCGTAAAATAACATCAGTTAAAGCCATTCTCAACAACCACAAAATCATACCATGCCACCATTTATCCCCAAGAATCCATTCATCATTATCACCATCATCATCATCCTTATTTTGATAACCTCTTTACTACACTGGGATGGCTGGGATTTTGTATTTTCTTTTTCCCAAATTCTAGTATAGGAAAGTCTCTTGCTTTGGTATATAATATTATATTAGCAGCAAGATATATACTATAACAGAATATTATTATATTATTCTATAATTTTTCACTATAGTAAATTACTATAAGGCTGACATTAAAGAGCATCAAATTGCAAGAATCATTAGAGCATCATAGTAAATACTTTGTAGTATTTAGTTCTATCCCTCTAGATTTTGATTTCGAATTCCACTCATATGATCTTTGACTATAAAATACAATATATTTAAAAAATCATAATGTGTTTCTTATAGTAGAACATAAGTTTTGGTGAGTCAATTCCATAGCTTGATTTGAATTCCATATTGTAGGCATTTTACTTTACTTCACTTATGCTGCATCTGCTTTGGAAAAGGCATAAACATGTCAACTATTACTCCTCTTTCCAATTAAAGTAACTATACCTGGCAAAGGCAGTAAGAATATTGCACCAGTTCATTCTAATTTTGAGACATTATAACAATCATAGATGTGAATGTAATTTCATTGATTTATTTTTCTTCTATAAATGTTTTTAAAATGTATACTTATAATTATTAACACTGTCACATCCCCAATTACAAGGTCCTTGAATTCCTTCATCCTATATTACTAGTAATACTATCTCACAATCCTGGGTCTTTCTTTTATTGCTGTTAGGCATTATAAGGTTAAAAACAGATATTTCATTTTATGCCACAATATGTAAAATAGATTGCAAGTGAGAGGTACCAACTGACCATATTTAATTTATATATTAGTGCATTGAAATTAAGAAAACTTAAAAAAGGGGAAAAAAAATCAAGAAAAATAAAAAAAACATACTATTTACTCCATAATAACACTGTTTAGATGTTCAAGAGAATTCTTGGCAAAAGAACAGCTTTCTTAAGAATGGAGGCTTTGCTTATAACCAACTTTCATCATGATATAATTGTCTATTGGTGATTATAGTTTCAGCTAAACACAAATATTTTCATATCTAACTGATGTTATTCAATTATTCAATGAGTTTCTGACTATTAACTTAGTTTCATAGAAATTGGTCAACACATTTTAGTTCATAATTTATTGTCCAAGCAAAAATACTGTGACAACTCGATCAGGTTTCTGGTTCAGTGTTCAATATTTAGAGAGAAGAAACAGCCCAACCTACAATAAATCACCATTACTATGGAGAGGAAATTAAATTTGTATCTACATATATATTAGTATATAATTGTATTTAGTGAAGAATGACTAGCGTTTTTCTCTACGTTTCTGCCAGAAGTGGAAGAAGAACAAATTGTATTTGGGCTAGTTGAGTATAGAGAAGAAAAAGCTCACAATTGGAAGGAAATAAGAACTATTATTTTCTGCACGATTAATAATAACAACAACAATAATAATCCTTTCTTTATTGGCCACAAGGGCCCAAAAGACATAAAATACAGTGTACGAAAGACATACGTATTACAGACATACGTGTGGTGAAATAAAAATATATACAAGAAAAGACGGGGGAGGGAGAAAGACGTTATACAATGATGGGGGACACGTTAAAAATTT
>JAOPJM010001738.1:16431303-16442485 GCA_027124095.1 Muusoctopus leioderma
CCCATGCTAGCATGGAAAAATGGACGTAAAAACGATGATGATGATGATGATATATATATATATATATATATGTGTGTGTGTGTATATATTTATCCATATATATAGATATATACCCACTATATATATATATATATATATATATACATATACATATATATATATATATATACATATATATATGCAAAAATTAATGGAGACAACGGCACAAAAGACTGATTCGAACCATGAAAACTCCTCCAACTGATGCAAGCATGGTAAGCAGATGTAAAAAATATTGATGATGATAAGGAAGAGGGATATATATCTATATAAATAGGCGTGAAACAACATTGCTATTTCACAACGAATCTTTACCAAATTTGTCATGGACATCCTAATGTACCCCAGAAAATTCCATGTACAGCGAAATCCGGGATACCATCTTAGAATACACATTTTTCGCTTAAAATATGAAATTTTTCCAAAAGAGATGAGGAAAGAGAAGTTGCACTTGAGTAGGAGGGGGAAAGTAAAAAGCAAAACTATTATAGGTGGTGAAGTAGGAGGTTGTCAATTTTTAAGGTAGTTTTGAAGAAGAAGAGAGAGAGAAAGAACAACACAGGTTGTTCTTTCTCTCTCTCCCCTTCTCTCCCTCATATATCATCATCATCATCATCATCGTTTTACATCCGCTTTCCATGCTTATGCACATACATATAGATATCTATGTTTATACATTTCTGTCTATATGTGTATGTGTGTGCAAGTTTACATGTTACAAACCTTGTTAGTGAAATCTGATATTTTGCTCAAGGCTGGGCAGTAGACAGCCAACTGAAATCAATTGCTAATGGCTTTAAATAAAAACAAAAAAATCTGCCAATACAGAAATGTCACAGAACTACTAACAAGTAAATTATAAGCGGATATATTATAAGGGTGTTTTAATTAAGTCAGTCAGGATATTGAGCTGTTATGAATATTGGTTGACAGTCATAAACAAACGAACATATAATCTTGCATAGCATCCAGTAGTTATTATTCACATTTCGTTAATGACAAACAATCAAGTTGGATTCAGTTAAAACAAATGAGCTAAACCAAATATCCATTACAAATCTTTATATACATAACTCCACATTTGACACACGGAAATGAAATCATAGTATTTGTTCTTTCCCGGGGCCATTCAACTTAGAACAAAAGTAAAAATGCAGAGAAATGTCATACTTGCTGGTAATTAATTTGGAGCTAATGTATGTTTGGTTCAATTCTTGCCTTGGACAATTTTCTCCTTTAATCAATTTAAAAGTATATCTATGCCATCTAAAAAGACTGCATTTAATAGGAATCTTCTATATAGGTTTAAAATTTGATCTTTTCCTGATCTAACAGCTCAGTCTTTCTGATACTATTGGTGTACATTCAAATAATAGGGAAAATATCAAATACATTTGTTATTTAAATTTAGAGCTATACTACGTAATTTTTCACCAAAATAAAAACTTGCATGAAAGAATTATCTTTATTTACAGCTCATTATGATGTCACATGCCATTTTGCTAGCAGTTTACACATAAACATTATATTATTAAATGACATAAAGGGCAGTGGAATGGCAAATTGGCTGGTACCGTAACAAGGTACAGTAGCCAAGAATCAATCGTTTTATTTGATTAAAACATTCAACTTCAGTGTATGATACAAGCATAGTGATGAGTAGTGTCAATTAGTTTAACATTGAATTTTGGTTTGTATTAATTATTGGGATTAAACTGTCTAAATAAAACTGCTCCAGGTTCAGACAGCCATCTAGGTAAAGGCTACCTCAGTGACGAGCAAGGCTGAAAGTTAAATAGTGTTTCATGAGGTATCTGGTTAATTGCAGTGCAAAGAAGGGACCTAATCACATGGAGTGATTCCCCTAAAATGTCACTCCATCATTTTTCTCACAGCTTTCTTGAATGAAGGGCAAGTGTTATTGTTCTCCATAGATTCCCATGTAGTTATTCTACTTGGCTGTTTTCAGTAGGATGGTATGTAGTTGTTTTAGTTTGAGAAATATTATAATTCTCCAAAAATGTACAAACATCTCGAGACATCAATTAAGATCTTCAGTCTGAATGAATTGAAGCTGAAGCACCAAACATGAGAATATATTTTGAAGACAGCAAATTACTGTAGGAGTTGTCATATCTGAACATGCAAACGCAAAAGGAAACCTCGAGTAGTAACTAAACAAATCTAGTAGTCATTGTAGTTGTTTAGCATTGGATTATCAACAAGAGGTTTCAATCCTTCTAAGTCAGGTTGCAAAGAATTATTTTCTATCTTTAACCTAGGTAACAAATGTATGTTTGGTGGAGAAGACATTTCCCATTGTTCAATATAATGTTGAGTATCTTAGTAACTGAAATATATTTAGTCAAGTTCTCATCATACTCTTCAATAGTTTTGCCAATGACAACAACATGGCAAGATAAGCATGAACTCCTATTATTGTTTCTAACATAAGCGCAAGACCAACAACCCCAGTACTTGACTGGTACTTTATTTTATCGACCCCAGAAGGATGAAAGGCAAAATACCTTGGTGGTATTTGAATTCAGAATGCAGTGAGCCAGAACGAATACTGCAAGGCATTCTGTCTGATGCACTAATGACTCTCACTCTCTCAAAAGTGCTTACTTCATGGTGATCTTGTAAATTGGAATAAGCATCCATCAGCCTGATATGCAGTGTATCTATTATTGTCATTGTGTAGTGGAATCTGATGATGTACTGCTTTCAGATCCAGTTTGCTGTAGAATTTATTGTAAGCAATAGAATACACGAGATCTTCAATAATAGGAAGTGGATAGGCATCTAGAAAATAGTGATATATTGTTTGTGAGTAGTCAATAACAAGTATTGTTTACCACATTTTCTTGCTACTACCAATTATGCTCACCATGGAGAGACTGAGGGATCAATAACACCATCATCAAGAAGCCATTTAGTCTCTTTCTTAATAAACATTTCATCAAGTGGAGTAAATTCACAAGATTTAGAAGCAATTGGTTTCAAATCATTGTAAAAATACAACTTGAGTAACCATAAGTTTTTTTAATGATCCTCCAAGTTTAAATGTAGCATTTATGTCATTTAAGGAAGTTATGTCCCAGAATTATAGGGAGACACAAGTTAGGCAAAACATTTAAATGCACTTTGTCATACAAAGAAAACTGCCAAAAAACAAAAAACAATCATGAGATGTTCGAAATACAGAAAGGGGAAGAAACAGTCTGTTTTCTAAACAGACTGTTGAGTTGATAGGCCAATTTGAAGACGTTGCCAAGACATTGGGAGTGAGAGATTTTGGGACAAATCTTCATCTATTAAAATGGAGGCACTATTTGAATCATGTAAAGCATCAATATGTTTCTTGGCCACATATATGCTGATTGTAGCATTTACATGTAACTTTGTTGTAGCTGTTTTTGACTGACATGCTTGGGAAAAATGTCCAACCTTTTTGCAGTTGTGGCAAGTTCTGTTCTTCGCTGGACAAACAGAGCAGTCATGATAGGGGCTGACACAAATAGCAACATTGTCTATAGGCTGATATAGGTATCAGATGCATTAGGTTCAGATGTGTTATGGTATACTTTAGTTGAAGCTATTTGCAATAAAAAACGAATGTATACTCTTTGTGCTTAGTACACTGAAGTTGAACGTTTTAGCCAAATAAAACAATTGATGCTCAGCTACTGTAACTTGCTAGGACAATTTATTTGGCTAAAATGTTCAACTTCAGTGTATGAAGCACAAAGAGTATACATCCGTATTTATTGCAAATGGTTAACTGCCAGCCTTCAACTAAGGTATACCATAATGTATCAAGACCAGAAGTAGTAATTCGTAACAGTTGAGCATTGAACAAAGTGCCTTGCAGTATTTAGTTATCTACATTTAGGCCATGAATTCAAATCTTACTGGAGTAGACTTTGCCTTTCATCCTTCCGGGGTTGATAAAATAAAGTACCAGTAAAGTACTGGGATCAATGTAATCGACTAACCCCTCCCCATCAAATTTTTGACCTTTTGCCTATGTTAGAAATTATTATTATTGTTATTAAAGCAGTGGAAGTGCAGAAATGGTTGGGAAATGGACAAAATGCTTGGTAGTGTTTAGTTATGGGCCTTTACATTCTGAGTTTAAATTTTGCCGGTGTAGACTTCATCTTTCTTCCTTTCAAGATGTATAAAATGAGTACCAGTAAAATACTGTGATTTATGTTATTAACTATACCCACTGTGCCTTTCTCAGAAATTATTAATAGATGACTGAACTAAAAAAGCTGAGCTGCATCTATTGTATTTTGTTTTGAACTACCTGAATGTTTGGCTTGAAACTTCCAATTAAAACCCTTTTAGAAGAGTATCTGAGTAACAAGAGGAATATTTCGGAAGGAAACAATGTTTCCACCACTGTGAATGTTGGTAATAATAAAAGTATCGAAAATCCATTAATTATGACAAGGAATACAATACTTTACATTTTTTATATAGAAATTCATTTTACAAATGACATTTTTGTTTGTTTTTTTTTCAATACCAAAATTACTCTTAAAATATTACTCTTAAAATTAAAATATTACAGGAATAAATAAATAAAGAGAAAAAAGAAAAAACATGCACACTCCCTCAAGTACACACTACAACAGAGAATGCTGGTGTTGCCCTCTAAAAGTTTTTGTGGCAGGTGACAGTGAGGCTGAGGCACTGGAACAGCCAAGCACCCTCATGAGCATCACCCAATACATCAGAAAGACGGGCAACCTATGATGACAAAAACTTTGCTGTCAGTGGCCCAGCTCTCCCAAATGTCTCAAATGCCACAGGCTAAAAAATGTAATTTGCCTACAAATTACGGTATTTCAGCAATTTTTTCTCTTTGGCCATGGATTCTGTAACCCCTGCCTCGGCCACCGCATTTAGGATGTGTGTTATTATTTATTTATTTATTTATTTATTCCTTTAATATTTTAATTTTTATTAGAGTAATTTTGATCTTGAAAAAAAATAACAAACAAAAAACATTATTTATAAAATGAAATTACAAGGAATTCATTGAGAAATTTTAACAATTGTGATAATCAGTAAAATAGTCATAATTTTGTAATTAAAATCATGATTTTATTGTCAAATTTTAATTTTGCAAATAAAATTATAATTTTACAATTAAAGTTATATTATTTTAGTTCTAGGTGTAATGTAATTGATCTACTAGTGGCCATGCACTATTTCAAGGTATACAGATGTATCATAATGTATTTATAGATACACAATATACTGACTACAAACATATTATAGTGTAAAACAGTAGAATATGAAGAAACTAGTGATTGTCTGTGTCTGTAAAATTATACATATAAACATTTTTCAAAGTGGAATAAGTTAAAATGCTGTGAGTGGGGGGAGAATAGTGACGTTTTAGTCAGAATCTTTCATTGGAGGATGCGTTTGTCGGGATACATATTATAAAGTTGATGTTGTTATGTAGCCCTAGGTCAGCCCTGATTCAGCAGTCCTATGGCATGCAGGTAGTTGGCTGAGTGATGAGGTGTGACCACACATCCATTTTCCCACTTATACAATGTCTCTGCCTAGCTAAAGACCATACTGCACACTCTGACATACCGTGATAAATTGTATGGGGTGTAGTGAGACAGTCTGGACATATTACACTCTCTCCACTGTCCAGCCTATTTCTGTAAGATGGCAGATTCTGGTGGTAGCCGCAGCAAAGGTGGGCAAGGTGGACTCAGTGATAGTTGCTGTTCTTCTGCACTTATTATTGGGGGTGTGCATCCCAACACAGTGTTTATGGCTAGTGAAGCTATCGATGTTGCCACTATTTCTGAGTGTATATGTGTTTTTTGTTTGTATGTGCACAGCAAGAGACATAGGGCTTTTACAATGTTGTTGTAGTAGGGCTCCAGAATCTTGTATATGTGTTAAGGGATGGTTTTTCATGTAGTGACAGGGACTGTGAGGGTTGAAGCTTGCTTCAGCAACAAACTGTGCTCCTTGCATGTCTAGGTGGTCTTTCATTTTTTGAACTTTTGTTTCATTGTTTAGGTGGTCTGTAGTGGGGTCTGTGTACAAAGCGCAATGATGCATAGTGTGTTCTTTTGTGTACTTGGTAGTTTATTATGGTTTGTTGTGGAGAAATTGGAGGCCCATGTAGGACTGACAGAGTACATGATGAATCTAATGTATTGCCTGTACACCATTGTTGTTGTTTCTTTCTGTTGGCCTAATGTGGTACCTGTGATTACTCAAAGTATATATGTGTGCATTGTTTTGCTTTCTTTACTATGTCTTCTCTTTTGTGTGTTGCAGATGTTGTAGAGGAGTTGTATGTAACTTGAAGTATTTTTATCTTCTGTGTGTGTGATAAGTTTATGTGGTTGAGTGTAATGGTTGGCTGTATTTGATGTTCTCTGGTGTTACTGGTAAGAAAAGAGACAGTTTCTTGTAGATTTATGTAAGGTTGAAGTGCAGCAGTGTCTGGAGAATGGTGGGAGGATGTGAGTATGATGCCATCTGTATATGAGGCTGTGTGTATGTTTTGTGGAGGTGTTTGTTGGTAGAGTCCTAGTTCCCATATTTTACTGGAATGCATAAAACATAATGGCTGCTGTTGGTTAGGTTAAGTTATTAAAAGACTTGCTTACATCGTGAGGCCTTCCTACTTTACTACAGTTATTGTGTTATATTACTGCTCAACGGGAATTGCCCTCTACAAGTCTGTTTAACTGATGATAGGCATAATATCTTTATTCAAGATGATACGTGTGATTTGATAATGGTGATAAACATCAAAATAATAATTAAATTCCACTTTGTAACTGAAAAAAATAAAATTCCACTAATATCTGAGAACTCTTCTTGCTCAATGTAGAAGTGGAGTAGGTAGGTAGGTAGGTACTTAATACTGTGAACATACTGTAAACAAGAGTACACAAAAGATACAGTGGCATATTGATAGTGAATCATGCTATCAAATCCACTAGATGTACAAAAATAGCAGTTGGGGCAGCCATGAAAAAATAAAGTCCGTGTACTGCTCAGGTGGTTCACTAGATCAACTTGATAGTTCCAGTTACACAGGTGATCAAACTAGTGCTGAGGGTTCTAGTGAGAAAATAGTAGTAGACAGAGCAAGAAAAGAATGGAAGAACTTCAGACAATTATTTCCTCTGTTGGGGACAAAGGGTTTCTCTGTGTACAAAGACAGACAGACAGACTATATGAAACATGGGTGAGAATAGCAGTGACACATGGGTTCTGAGCATGGAAGATCTGTTGAAGCTGGGGAGAATTGAGATGAATATGATCTATTGGATATATAATGGTAATTTCTATGAAATTTAGTGTGCAATTTGTGAAGGCATTTGGACATTGAAGCATCTCCAGCATATATTTTATCTACGCAAGATTGGCATCTGTTCTGGTATTGATATATGATGCAAATGGTTGAGGAGTGATGTGCTCTGACAGTGGAAGTTATTCATGCCAAAGGAAGACTGAGGAGGATGTGGGAAGAAGTGGTGGGGATAGATTTAAGGATTTTAGGCCCCACAGATGTGACAACACAGGATCAAGATGTGATCCTGTATGGAAGGCTATCCAACTGGTACTCTCTTGGAAAATAGATGTTTAAATGATAATAAAGATGGTGGTGGTGGGGGTGGTGGTGGTGGTGGCTATGATGATGATTGTCTTTTCTTAGTGTTCTATCAGTTATCACCAGTAGTTCTTAAATAGATGTCTGTGGGTCAAAAATGTCCGTAGTTATCTGAATTTGATTATTACTGTTTCAAAGACTTCATTAAGAACATTTCTTAATTACTTGAAGATAATGCCATGTTTAACATTGTTTTATCCTTAGTATACCTGCAATGGTATCTTAAATAATGGTTCAGTCATTTTTCTAGATTGAAAAACAACAATATAAAATAAAAGGATAATAATCAAAGTTGTAAACAAAATGAACCAGTTTTTATACTTTCAACAAAATATAAACAGAACAACTTCTGTATTTTGACAATACATACCCATCTATTTTCTTAGTTTAGCATATCAATTATCTAGCTTTCCGACTACTGATTATCTGGCACCTAACAGTAAAAGAATAGCTTCAAACAGTCAGTATGTGCCAATCTTAATCATCTATATGCAGCAATATTATTACAACCATTTTTTCTGAAAATGAGTTCTAACATTGTAATCCTAATAAAATAGAGGAAATAAAATGGAAGTGTAGACAGCATGTCGTAAAGTCCCTCCAGACAAAGGCAAGCTTATTAGTTAGCATAGCCTGCATATATCGGAAGAAGATTAGTCTAAAATTGAGCAATTTTGTGTGTTGAGAAAATATTGACCAAAAGTACGGAGGTGATTTTACTGTCAGTAGGCTTCACTTGCTAATTTGACCTGACACAAACCTGGAATAATTGTTAAATAAGCAAGAAGCAATAAACTGCAGTTGTTGGATCAACCTCGAGAGAAATCTTCAATCCTTAACCCTGCTTGGGTATATCATGTTTGGTAATTTCTCTAGCTGACGGCTGTTGGTGAAGAATAATTTTGAGTGGTTTTTCTGTTACACAATTAGGGAATGTATATCTTGATGCTGCTACTAATGGTTTGTCACATTTTGAAGTGACTTCATCATCATATAACTATCTATGGAAGATTTATGTTTCGGTTGTGTTATGACTCACAGCTTAATAATTGTATATCAGTCAAAGAAATGTTTTCACCAATCTTTCAAACAATCAGGTGATTGTAGAGGTGGAATTGAAACCACAGAGAAAAGAAAAATGATAACATGCCTATATTATCCTTCAGTACTAACAATTTTCTTCAGTAATGAGAATGAGGGACTTAATTAAAGGGTCATGTAACCAACTGTATGTTTCCCTTCTTTGGAACTCCATACAAAACCAAGACTGGGGACATTCCGATAATCAATCACGATTCACAAAATTTCTGTTTCAAATTTTAGCATTGTTAACATATGAAGTGATTTTCCCTCAAAAAGAAGTACATATAGCTCAAAAAAGTATAATGGCTAAATATTAACAGCAACAATACATACAAATAGGTTCATGACATAAAAATTGCAACAGCCACTGTATTGTACTTTGAGATAAGATTTGCCTCATGAAAAGTTGCACCAATCTCATTTTACAGATAAATAATTATTCAGTGCTATGCTGTCATTAACTACAAAGAACATTCTCTCAAATAATTAATATGCAAATATCCAAATTCATAAAACGACAGTGTGTGGGGGGGGGGAGAAATGGTAGTAAGAGTGTATGTTTGTATATGTATATATATATCATCATCATTTTACGTCCACTTTTCCATGCTTGCATGGGTTGGAGAGGTCCTCTCCAACACAGCATCTCGCCACTTCTCTCAATCCTTCCTGAGATTCAGCATCCTGAGATCTGCTTCTACCACCTCTGGTCTATCTCTTCCATGCTTTCCTTCCACCAGGATCTCTTGGCACTTCTTCACCCATATGCATTACATGTCCATATCAATGCAATCTTCTGTCTTGCACACTACATATAATTCCTCTTATATCCAGTTTTTCTCTCAACTCATCTGTGCTTCGTCGTTCATGCACATTAACATTACACATCCAGCAGAGCATACTTGCTTCATTTATTTCCAACCTTCGCACATCCTCTGCATTCAATGCCCAAGTCTCACTACCATGCAACATCACACTTCATACACAAGCATCATACAGTCTACCCTTCGCTCAAAGAGAGAATCTCTTCATCATCACCAGCAGAGGTAACAGTTCCTTAAACTTTTTCCAGCCTATTCTTATTCTGTCTACTATATATTCAGAGCACCCTCCACCACTGCTGATTAGGTCACCTAGGTAACAGAAGCTATCAACTACTTCTATGGGGCCTTGTGAGTAATGGAAAGAGTTTATTTTATGGGTAATCTGACTGCTAACTACTCCTGTGCATCTGCCACATGCAAAATCATTTTTCTCTGTCAGCCTGCCTTTGATACTACTGCATCTCTTGTGCACCCAGATTTTACATTGGGTACATCGTATGGAATTTGTACCTACACCTTTTCTACATATTCAACATGGCTATTTCCCTGATGGTAACAAGGTCCTGTCTTCTTTCCTACTTACTAAAAACTTTAGTCTTTGCTAAGTTTACTCTACAGTGGGGGTGTGTATTTTGAGGGAGTTTTGTCTCTTATTTCTAGCTGGTAGAGCGACCATGTTGTGACCCCCACATTGACATTATATACCATACATTTCATACAGCAGGTCCTTCTTTTTTTCACCTGCTTCAGGGACATGTCTAATGTTCTTCCCTGACTACCTCTCTCTCTCTCTCTGACATGCACGGACGCACACACACACACACACACACACAAATTATGAATAAGTTCAAATCAAATAGATAATGTACGTTTGATAAACGTACTTTCAGTGTCGTTGTCTAAATAGTCCCTGTGATCAAACCACCCAACTCTCTCTGCAAGATGGACCTAAGAACATTTTGATTAGTTTCACCTTGTTATTGCCACCTCATCAGGAGTGTCTAGTCCTGTTCATCCTACAGAGAGAGGAAACAATCATCATCATCATCATTTTACATCTGTATTTTCATGCTAGCATGGGTTGGATGGAGATTTCTTGAGGCAGCATTTTACAGTCGGATGACCTTCCTGTCACCAATCATACTGATTAAATCTTAACATCCTGTTGAAAATTTTCTAAGTGAGCAGAAAATGCCTAAAAACGTTTTTCGCAGCTTATTTATTATGAAATTTACAGGTTAGAAATGCAGGTGCTTGAGGTGTTTTCACACCAAAAAGTTCCCTTTGACCATATATATATATATAGTTCAGAGATTCATACCAGTTTGGTGATGTGGAACCATGTGGAATTGTGTCCTATTGGACATTTAGAGTTAAGTATGGAAATCCTACCACTGAACTACTGAATGGCCGGGCATTTTGTTATTTGGACACGTAAACAAACTCACTGGCCGATCGATAAATGTTCAGCGGTGACAAGCACTCGCATACATATCATCGTTTTTACGTCCATTTTTCCATGCTAGCATGGGTTGGACGGAGATTTCTTGAGGCAGCATTT
>JAOPJM010001738.1:16544286-16566095 GCA_027124095.1 Muusoctopus leioderma
ATTCTGCCTCAATAACTCTCTCCGTCCAACCCATGCTAGCATGGAAAAGCGGACGTAAAAGCGATGATGATGATACTCTTTTACTCTTTTACTTGTTTCAGTCATTTGACTGTGGCCATATATATATATATATATACATATTTATATGTATGTGATGGGAGTATACTCAATAATGAGTATGACCATTGCTTGTTAATGAGCCGCAAAGTGTAGAAACTTTTTAGTCCAGCTGATGATTTGCAGCTTTTACCACATAAATGTCTCCTCTCAAATGCAATGCAGAATCATTACAATTGACATTGTGTACAGACATATGTTTCATCAGACCACCAATATGAAGACAATGTTTGTTCCATGATTGGCAGACATATGTTGTTTCAGGTGGCAAAGATTAGCTTGCTTTGGTTCAAGTAACCTTGAGTGGCTAACAAGACAAGCCTTAGAAAAACAAACTCGATTACAAGGATTATTAATAGGAATGGGGTTTCCTTTCCTTGTGTCTCATTCTCATTTTGTGTGCTTAATGGGATTCTCTTTAAAATGCTTGATCGTATTTTGTATATTTTATTCTCCATGATGCCCTATCATCTGCATTTTTTCCCCAACATTTCGCATGAATATTATCTTTTTCTGATCAAATTTTAGATAGTTTTGTAGCTTAACTTCAGTTGTGAGGGAGTCTTTTCCCAGAACATAGTTCTCCATAGAGTAAATGCTTTGTAATTCTTTCATCTTCCATACAAACTATATGGTCTGCCTACCTCAGTCTGCTATGTTGCAAGAGAGCCTCTTTACTTAAAACATTCACTAACTCCAAAACCTCAACATCGCTCACATATTCCATCCAAGATATATGCAAAATTGTTCATATATGCTTGTGTGTGTGTGTGCACTTGCACATGTAGCTTGCCTATGCATTTGCATGTATATATGAGTGTAGGAAGTAGAGGGTGTCAGGGACGGACAGTAACTTTGGTAGAGGTCCTGCCAATTCCTTTCAGGACAGCTTGTCTGTCACTGGTTCCCACTTGGCACCCGGCACCCATCTGTGGGTCTCCAAACTGTCTGCATGCAGCAGTGTGCTACCACCTTGGCAACAATATTGGAAGGCTAGCTAAACCATGTAGCTGATGAGTCCACTGTTTAATGATCAGGTTGGTGTAATAATAATTGCAGGTTTTAACTATCAAACTTAAAGCAATATATCAGAATAAATATTATTAATTGAAATAATAACCATTAGAATCTACACATTTTCACGCATAAACATGTATAGAATTCTGGAGTCTTGGATCCAATGAATTCTTTGAAAGCCTTTTGAGCTGTTGCTTGGTTGTTGAAGACTTTCTTTCGCAGGAAGTTATCAAGATGCTTGAAAAAGTGGTAGTCAGTCGGAGAGAGGTCTGGAGAGTAAGCTGGGTGAAGTAGAATTTCGTAGCCCAGTTTGTTTAATTTCTGCAGAATCATTTGTGAGACATCTGGTTGGGCATTGTCATGCAGAAGAATTGATCCTTTTCGATTGACCAATGCTGGGTGTAAACGTTGCGGTTCTTGGCACATTTTGTTGATTTTCTGGTAATAATTCTCTACTGGGATAGTTTTGTCAGGATTCAAGAAATAGTAGTGGCTGATTCCACTTGTCGACAATCCAAACAGTGACCATAAACTTCTTTTAATGCAGCTTCAGTTTGGAAAAGAGTTTTGGTGCTTTACCTCGTTCCAGCCGCTACGTATAGAATCCATTTTTTCGTCACTTGGCATAAGGCTGCGAATAAATGGATCATTTTTGTTGTGCAAAAGAAGCACAGAGCAGATTTCATAATGGCGATATTTTATTTTTGTTCATCTGGTGCAGCACCCATTTGTCGAGCTTTTTTGACTTTTCTAATGTGGTGCAAATGTCAAACAACTGTTGAATGGTTAACGTTTAGTTCTTTTGCCACTTCTCGTGTTGTTTTGCATGGGTTTGCTTCAATAATAACCCTCAAATGACCGTTATCAATTACAGAAGGTCGTCCACAAGATTCCTCATCTTCAAGACTCTCGTCTCCACTACAAAATTTTTTGAACTAATTTTGAGCTGTATGTTTGTTGATGGCTCTCTGGCCAAATGCTTGGTTGATATTACAAGCAGTTTCCATTGCTTTGTGTTCCATTGTGAACTCATACAATGAAATTGCTCGAAGTTGCTTTTTTTCCCATCTACAATTTGACAGCCTAAAATAAACAAGAATAAACAGTTAAAGCAAAACCATTAGCATAACTATAGCGAACCTATTTGCATAAATCAATAGACCGAAATCTGCACTTCAAAACGGTATATTACATGAACATGGTCAAATAAAATTTATTCCAAAATAAGCATCAAATTTTAAAATAACGAAAACCACAATTATTTTTGGCCCAGTCTAATACTTGTTGCCTTGAGTCTATATTTGAAATAACTATTTTTTTGTTAGTTTTGTCTGGTGGAAAGGATTGTGCCATGGCCCTTGCAATCCCTCTGAGACTGGTATGATCGATGCAGTTAACTTTCTTCTTAAACAATTGCAAGTCAACAGGATGGCGGATGGCAGAATGAGTAAAGTACCAATCAATATTACCCTGAAATATTAGTCACATCACTTTATGTTCTAAGTTCAAATTCCACTAGGTTCGACTTTACCTATCTTTATTGTGGAAGTAATGAAAAAAGCATCAGTAATGTACTGTAAATTAGTAAATCAAGTACAGTTCTTTGGTGAAATCTGTGACTTTGTTCTAAAATCATTAATGGATTCTGTTAATTACATTGAGCAGTGCCATAAATCAGAATGTTCTGTATGGAAATCCTGGTGTACTTAAGTACCAAGACCTCCACTTCTTGGCCAAGTTAGTGTCATCCATAGTAGCTGCTTGAAAGAAGGTACACAGTTATCCCAATTACATTACAAGCTCCATTCTGGATTTGTTATTTGGGTTTACTTCTTTAGAATTATGCCACTTTCTGAAACACCTACAAGACAGTGATGTCCTCTTCGGAAGTGACCCATAAGTTCATTCCACTATATATTTCATGCTTTAGTCTGGCTTTGGCCTTGGATGATGTTGTATATTTGATAGTGCATGGTACAGTGTCACAGACTTGGTATCTTTTCATATAGCTTACCATCTAATAGCCTGTTTTGATATAACTGGAAGTTACGATGGTGATGATGATGATGATGATAATGATGATGATGCTGATGATTTCAACAGAAATGAACAAAGTGATCTTGTTCAAAATATTGGTTGCAAATAAAATAATTAGTATAACAGGATGTCGACACAATACTGAGTTAAGGCTTAGACAGGAAATTGATTTTGTAGCTATTTTTCATAGATTTCCTCACTTGCATGAACAAAAAAAATATGGTGTATTAAAACCTATGTTGTTGTTGTTGTTGTTGTTTTCCTTCATATTATTTATTTGTTTAGTGAGTTTTTTTTATTTTGCTTTTTCCTTTTTATTTTGTTCAATTTTTCATAGTGGCATAGTCAAGAGATTACTGAATATTTCAAACATTTGCATATGAATTGTTTCTTTCATCCTTCTTAATCCTTTCAGTAAAGACTAAATCTACAGAAAAAGACAATTTACACCCCCATCCTCAGCAGACACATACACACACATATAGATATACACACATATACACACCAGCACAAACATAAATAATTCATAAATATTACGATATAACAATACACATAAACATAACTTTCATTCAGGTACACACATGCATATGCACATGCCAAACTATAATATCCTCCCTAACAAAATTGGTAGTATGCTTACTTAGTCAAAATAAATAATCATCATCATCATTATTATTATTATTAGATTTTACTGTTGGGTTTCTCCTGTCCCACCCCTATTCAACTTTGTCAACTTCTTTATTTTCTGCCATTTCTCTGACTCTTCCATGTCACCCTCGTCCTTTTCTTCATTTGAAGAATCAGAAAGTGTCAAGGTTATGTCCGTATATATCTGAATATGTTCGTGCATGTCTGTATTTGTGTGAATATTGTTGTGTTAAAGGAGGGCACTTCACCGTGGACTCCTTCGTGGGTGGTTGTGATGGTTGTTGTTGTTGTTGTTAATCATTGTGGTAGCTTCTGCTTTTTCCCCAACTGTTGGTGATGTTGTTCTTGTTGTGTATTTTCTTGTGGCTGTGGTTGAGGTGTTTGTAGCAATGAGGGGTGTCGCTCAACTCTTTTTTTTCTCTCCTGCAGGGCAGGCCGAACGTTTAGCTGCCCAAAGTCTCAAAAAAACAAAACAAGAACGTGGTGAAACAAATAGCTAATTGGACAACAACAACAACACCAGCATCAACAAAGGGGGTAACAAGAAAAACAAGATCCACAATAACAACAGCTACAACAACTATTACAACAGTAAAAGATCCAAAAGCAAAAGACACAACAACAACAACAGCAGCATCCACAACAACAATAGCAATAACCAACCCTTCGCAATTTCATTGCTGCTCAGAAGGAGAATAATGAGTTATCTGAGTTCATCATAAACACACACAAACATAACAACAGATAAGGCAGAAGTAGAATAAATTCCTCCCAAGAGAAAAACAGACATACTTATGATATAGGAGTCTACTCAAAACTCCCAAAAAGATTCCCTCATAATGTGGAGGTTTTAGAAAGAATCCCAAAGTAAAGATACTTGAGGGGCTCATCGGGTGTTCCCAGAACAAACAGTCCTAAAACCTTGAATTACCAACAGTTAAAACAAGGTAGGTGGCTTTTCTCACCCTTTTGCAGGCTAACATGTCATAATTAAAAGTGGGATCTATAAATGTATGTGGTCTAGTGGTCGGAGTGGAAGCAGGGATACCTTTTGAACGATTTCAGGTAACTAAGTCTAGATGCAGTAGCCATCAACTGGATTAGGATTTCGGAGACGCATTCGCTTGCTCTCCTTCTGGCCGACCACGAGGTCTATGCCTCTTTCGGCCAGCCCAAATCGAATGGAGTGGCCGTGCTGGTTCGAAAAGGCATGGATCTAGAGGTAAGCACAATCTTCCTAGATATCGGATGATAGGTCGGTGGTTCTATACAGGAGCAGCAGGGGCAGTGGTCATGCTTTCAGAATAGTGACCATTTATGCCCCAAAGGAACTGGAAGGCTGAATTTTTTCAGACGTCTTGAGGCTTTCCTAGGAACATCTCACTCATTAGTGATAATGGGTGGCTTGAATGGCATATTAGACACACGCAAGGATTGTGTGGAAGTAGCCGATAGGCGAAGGGATGTGAAAGTTTCACATATCTGCTCAGGCAGTTCCAATTTTCTGACAGGTATCGCCTTGATTTCTCGAATTTAAGAAAGATCAGAGCAGAATGTGTCAGTTTTAGTAAAGGTGGAGCAATAGAGAACAGTAGAATAGAGGAGGAGCTAGTCAACCGATTAGAAGAGGCCAACAGAAAAGGCATCTCTTACAATGTGCTAGCAGAGAAAATGGCCCGTGACCAATTCCTCGATGTGAAACATGAAGGATGCGATGGTTGTGCAAGGGTACGTGTGCTGTAACACAAGGGAGCAAAAGCTGTTCAATTGGATTGGGTGGAAGAAGTGCAGCGTGGAAACAATGTCAAACTACAATCTATGATGGACCACATCTAGTGCCTGCTATCTGATTGATTCCAAGTTTTTCAGTGGCACTTTGCCAAACTGTTTGCAAGGAGTGGATGACTGAAGATGGTAGACTTGATTGCCTACCTTGACAGTCTGCTACGACTCTCAGCCAAAGACACAGAATGCTGCATAAAACCTATTTCAGTAGATGAAGTAGCAGATATGTTGAGTGGCTGTGCATTGGGCAAGATTCCGGAACTGGATTGTCTTTCTTACAAACTTTATTGTTACATGCCAGACTTGTTCGTTACTCTCTTGGCAGCTGTCTGTTGCAACTGGCAGCAGACTGGGAGCATTCCCAGTTGTGTGAACCGACGAGTGGAGACGTTGCGGAGAAACAAGGGTGGCATGAGTTATGAGCCTGAAGTTATCACTTCAAGCTCATAACTCTGTTCAACACAGAGTTAAAGATTTTGGCAAAGCTGCTCACCAAGAAGTCGGCATTTGTTTACAGTAGTAGAGTAGTCGGAAATGCACAAACGTGTATGATTCCTAGCAGATAGATATATTCACGACAACCTCTACCTCATCCAATACTTCATAGAGTGGATTGACACTAGAGCTGGTTTCAGTGTTGCTCTGATAAATTTAGATCAGCCTAAAGTGCATAACAGAGTCGACCACCACCAGGGCCGTTGTATTGCATGGGCACACTGTGCAATTACCAGTGGCTTCGCAATTTTAGGGGCCCCGAGATTCAATTTGAAAAATGAAAATCAAGGTTCATATTATTGTTGTTGTTGTTGACTTTTTAGTATTGTAGTCTTTCACTTTCTCACAATATTTTCCATTTAGATGATGGCCTTTTAGTATTGTACTCTTTGACTTTCTCACAATGTTTTCAATTCAAATGTGACAAGGTACATAAATATTAATGTATAAAAATATGTCGTTTGCATGTGGAATGTTATTTTCATCACTCTCTCATTTATACACACACACATGGATATGCACATGCATATGTATATAAATACACATACATATGTACACAAACACACATATACACACATGCATGTGTGGACACGCGCACACACGAAATTGTGTATAAAATTTCAAAGACGACCCACTCTTAACGAAAGCGGTAACCTTCTGTGACATTTTTCAATAATGGACCATCAAGCAAAATTTTGGAAAATTGTCTGATTCAGACTGTTATAAGGTACATTAACTATTTAAAAAAAAGAGAGATAATGTCGTCTAGGATACATTTTGGCTTAAGAAAGACAGGATGTTCATGGTTAGAATGCCTTTGATCATACCTTTTCTCAATCAGAGCTGACCTGGGGAAATATTACTGCACGCGCAAAAACCGAAAATCGAATTGGACCGTGAAGTAATATTTTTGAAAAATGTCTGATTTGGTGCATTATAAAGGTACATATGTACCAGATATGATGGGTCAGCAGAACAAACGCTTCTTGACGAAAATCAAAAATTCAAGGTGGAAATGTATCACCCTATTCTGGACTCTTTGAACTCTCACCTGACTAAAGGTGCAGAAGCCTATGAAAATATTGGTAATTTGTTTTTCCTTCTTCAGTCAGTTAAGAACAATTGACTGTAATGAGCTTAGTCAAAAATTGGCTAAGGCTTATCATGAAGATATTTATTACAATGAATTGCTTGAATGTAAGCAATTCAAGCACTACATTGTCCTCGATGAAGAACGTAAGAATCTTCCAGGCATATACAGCAATATCATTTCAGTTTAGTTGAAATCTTTATTATTACACTGATTTATTCGGACTAGTGTTCTCATCTTGGTTGCAAAATCACAACGTTTTGGCCTTGTACCATCCGGCCTTCTTCAGGTACCTGTCCTATTTGGTGTTGTTCTCGGAATTTTGAACCAAACCCTTTATTCAAACAATGGGAGCAGATAGTTGTTATTCCATTGTCCATACCCGGGATATTGTCGTATTTGATCACTTTCTCAGAATTTTGAACCAAACCCTTTATTCAAACCACAGGGGTAGATAGTTCTCATTCCATTGTCTATGCCCGTGATATCTTCATATTAGTTATTAGTTACTTTGTGATGTCACTTGCCCGTTCCGCTTAAATAAGAGTGCATAGTTACACTAACCGAGGGACTGGACTCATGCCTACCAGCTAAACTACCATACTTAATGCTGAACCAATGCTTATATTGACTATGCTATTGTCGCATAGGACAATTAGGTCATAGAAATTAGGAGCTTTAAACCTAATTTCTTTTTATTTTATTTTTTATTTTTTAAATTAATTTTTAAATTAATTTATTTATTTATTTACATATGGTCTTAGGCTTGATGTTCTCTCTTTCTTAATTAAAGGCTCTCATATGGTGTTCATGTCTATGCTAGGCCTCCTGAGGAGGTTGCCAGAGCCAAGCATATGCGCTCATTATTTTAATCGTCTTATCATCCAGTGTTGTTCCTTACCTATTATTTTGACTTTATTCCACATGGGTTGGGGATTCCCTGTTTCCTTCCACAAATGATCAGCCATGCCTGATTTCTCTATCTCGCCACAATGTTCCTCTAGCCTTACTTTTAGGGGGCAGCTGGTTTCACCTTTATATTTCCTGCCACAAATGCATGGGATGGAATACACAGTTCTTGGTCATGATCTCTGCTGATGGAGGGAGGCTTTGTGTGAGAGAGATATCCCCAGAAGTAGACCTGCTTTTGAATACTGTCCCGATGTTGTATGGACTGCAGATCTGAATTTTTACAACATGCCTCTAATATAGGTACAGATTGTGGCATTATTTTGACTAATGTTCTTGACCCTTATATCTCTGCTCTTGGAAGATGTTGCTATGCTTGCAGGGTAGTTGTTACTCTGAAATGTCTTTTTAATCCTGATCATCTCTTATTGGTATGTGTCTGGGTCACCACTTATATGTTTTGTTCAATGTTGTAGGCTGTGAACGATCCCTTTCTTCACACTGTATGGATGGTGGGAATCAAAGTTCAGGTATTGTCCGGTGAATGTGGGCTTGCGATATGTCATGAATCACCAGGAAGAAGTGCACGTACTGCTGGACCATGTGAACTCAAAAATACCGTCAATACAGTTCACAATAGAAAAGGAAAGGGACAATAAACTGGCTTTTCTGGATGTGCTAATAACTTGCACGGAATATAAATACAAGCGTTGGTTAATCGTCAAGTGTGGTAGTTTAGTTAGTGGGCATGAGTTCAATCCCCAGGTTAGTGTAACTATATAACTCTAGTTCAAGCGGAAAGAGCAAGCCACATCACAAAGTAACTAATAACTAGGATAGGCACTTGAAAAAGGCTGGAGGGTACAATGGTCGGTCGAAACATTGTTATTATAGCAACCAAAATGAGGACACTCGTCCAAATAAACCAGTGTATAATAATGATAATTCCTCATCCCAGAAATTGAAACAAAATTTGAAATCTGTGTTTCCAATGTTGAAATCACACTCCAAGTATTTGTGTGCATGATGGTCACCAATTGTACCGGGGAGCATTTATTTTCTACATTGAAACTTATAAAGAATCATCTTAGCAACACAGTGGAATAGCAGTTTTTGAATTTGCTTTCAATCATGTGCATTGAAAGTGACATCCTCAGTAACACAGACTTTCAACCGATAATAATGTAATTCTCTCTGCAATAAAATGTCTCAATTTTCCTAGTTAGAAAACCTAGTTTTAATGTGTTGGGGATGAGAAAGTTTGGGGCCTCAAGTACATAGCTTTGCCTGGGGGCCTCAAATATACTTAAGACGGCCCTGACCACCACTAACTGGTGGTTGTCCTAAGCACATCCGGTTTTAGTCCTGGCATCTGTTCGGTGACCAAACTAAGTGGTTACCTATCGGAACAGTTTCTCATCGCGTTCTTGGTTCACCAAGGATGCCCCTTCTCATCTCTTCTGTATATTTTGGCGCTGGAGCCCTTGTTGCAGAGGCTGGAGATATTCAGGAGAATCCCGTTTGAACTGGGACATGGGAGAACCTTTCCTGCATATGCAGATGATGTTGTCGTCATGGTATCCGACATATTGGAAATTGAGGTGGTCAGCATTATTCTGGAGGAGTACTAGGAGGTAACGGGAACACATATTAACTGGGGTAAGTTGGTAGGCTTGCAACTCAGCACCTGGAGTGTCCATGTGTGACGTGGCTTCTGTCACTGTATGAAAGGTTCAGTTTAGGTACTTGGTTCAGCTAACATGTACATCACTTCGGTGGTATACCATCAACTGACCATTGTGCCTTGTCCCAGGAAACACCTGACTAGATTGGAGTGTATTCTTCTGCTTCTTCTAAAAGAGACAGCGTCTGTTGGTCAGGAGGTCCATCTGCTGCCAACGTGCATACGAAGAGGGTTTCAAGATGCCATGGTTAATGATGTGCAGGCACACACTTTGGCTGACACATCTGCAGATATTCTTGGGTGACGATGAAGGTGAACATGTGTTGTCAGGATTCGTGCTACACATCTTTCAGCACCTTCTCTCTTTGACCTGCTGCAGTCTTGGTTCAAGTGCAGACCAAGGTTGGAATTTTTGCATCTGGAATACTACCAGGCACCCACTGCACTCTACCAGCTGGTCAATGTGGTCTGTGGAAAGCCAACACCTGCATTCTATAGAGGGTTAGTGGAAGGTATAAGTGATGATGGCTTGGAAGCTATGTGAAATTGGCATGGCTGAATGGGCTTACTCTAACTATGCAGCTGTAAGTTGGCGGCAAGAACTGGGAGAAGGTACTTGCCTTTGGTGTGTCAGTATAATCCAGGGTTGTACTCCACCGTTTTAGAAATACTTTCTTGTTATTATTTAGTTATTCTATACTGTTAATGCTATTTATTGTTATCTATTCATAACTATGTCTTTATTGTTTTGTTGATTTCAACATTTTTACTCGATGTAAATCCCCCACTGTTTCTGGTGTGTTGTTTTGTATTTCGCCTTTGTACTGTTCCCAACATCTTGGGCCCTTGCGGATAATAAAAGAAATCATTATTATTATTAGATTTGAGCACAACTGAATATGATGCAATTGGTAGTGATTAGGTGGTATTCCATACATTATGTCTCTTGTATATTTGGTGTTCAAATCTCACAGGGTTTGACTTAACCTTTCATTCCACTGAGATCAATATTTTAAATATTCCTTAGATAGTAGGGTCGATTCGACCAAATAGACTTTCGAAAAGAGTTTTCTGATTGGCCAAAAGAAATAATTATTAATATTAGATTTGGTACAAGTTTCTAGTGAGGTGTCTTACAACCTAATTGAAAGAAGCAATTATTGGTGTTCCTATTGCTTTTGTTGTTTTTTGTTGCTGGTGGTGGTAGTGGTAGTGGTTGTGGTGGTGGTAGTGATGCTAGTTGTATTGGAGGTGGTGGTAGTGTTATTGGTGGTGGTGGTTGTAGTATTGGTGGTGGTGGCAATTTTAGTGGTGGTGGTGGTGGTGATGCTGGTGTTTGTACTGGTAGTGATGGTGGTGCTATTGGTGGTAGTGGCAGTCGTGGTAGTGGTATTGTAAATGGTAGCAATATAGCCTGAATAAAGAGTTATAACAACTTAGAACAGTATTTGCTATTCGTCGTCATCATCATCATTATCATCATCATCGTCATCATCATCATTATCATTATCATCATGAATAATTTACAGAACGAAAATTACAGCAGTAGCAGTAGCCGCAGCAGCAAGAACATCAAGAACTGCAAAAACAAAGTTACTATCAGATACAACAGGAAGAACAAGAACAATAGTAACACTGACAGCAGCAGCAACAGCAACAACAACGATAACAACAGCAATAACAATGATATCAGTGCAATAAATTCAAGTGTAATAACAACAACAACAACAACAGCAGCAGTGGCAATGACAATAACAACAACAGAGAGCATTACCACAAGATATAGAATATGTACAATGAGAACTGTAACAACAGTAGTTGTTACATCAGAAGCAAGAGTTAGTTGCTGCTTCCAGGCAATATCAGATAAAAGGTCTCAACTCTTAGAAATGGAACCATTCAAATAGTGAATCTGGATATATTGGAATATTTTTACTAACTGAGGTGACAGAAATGGTAGGACACCAGACTAAATATCTTTCAATATTTAGTTCTGTATATCTAGATTCTGAGTTCAAATCCTTGTTCTATTTTTCATTCCTCTGGGGTTGATAAAATAAGTACTGTGTGCTAAACTTAAGATGGTGCTGAGAAGCATCTCCCCACTGCCATTGTCACATACTAAAGAAAGGTGTCTATCGGATCTGTTTGGCTTAGCTTCGTTATTTGATCAATGATTTAACTATAAGCATCACATCTTTATTATGGGCGTACTACTCCAAGATTTAGAACATAAATATGTATGTATATTTAAATCGTAAGGTATTTGTGTAGAAGGACATGGCTGCTTTATTTATCAGGCTGACTGACTATGTAGAACAGGGGGGGGGGGGCAACTTTTTATACTCTATGCACCAATTTTTTAAACATTTTAGTTTAGATGTCCCACAAAACTTTGTGTCACCTTTGAGGCTATTAAAATCACCAACACATCAATATAACCACTACACACTCTTATAACTCTCATTATGAGACAGAAAGAGAGAGAGAATTTCATAGGCTTACTCACTGAACATATTCTAGCTATGAGTTAATTAATTATTTACTGTATACAATATTTATTTCTAGAAATATTGTTATCTATTCATAAATATTTTTTGAATGAATAAGCTTTTTTTATTTGATAGCAAAGACAGAATACACTGACAGCTTCATATATTACATAATAATTAATATTGAAGATCAACAGACTCAATTTGTTTTATTTAGTGAAATAAATTTCTAAAACTTTCAGCATACTCCACCCTCGTTAGTAAATGTTCACTGATGTTTAATGCACTACTTCTAAACTTGCAATGCCCCACTCTTGATGCATGTGCCATAGGTTGGCCATCCCTGATGTAAAAACTCCCTTGCTGATTTAAGCTTTGTCAATCCCATATTATTCAATGCTTCAGAAGGAATCGATGCTTGCAACTGCCATCAGAAATTTCCAACATAGCCAGCCATACTGTAGAGATAAATGGATCTAATATATTCTGACTCAGCACAACATCCTTCACAGCTAACCACTAGAGAAGAGTGTATGTATGATCCCAGATTAGGCTGAAGTATATCAGAGTATTCAATCTAAAAGTTGCTACTGACTATTTGAACTATCCAAGCATACACAAGCAAAGCTGACAGTGGCTGTACAGCAACAAACACAAACATACACATTAATAGTTGTATATATACACATTCCAACAGCTGACCTTTAAACTGAACATAAACTACATCAATTTCATCAAAGTATTCCACTCCACAAAGTTAGGAGGATATACAATGGTTATAAGTGCTACCTGTCTTCCTGAGACCAAATAATAAAAATACAAATCTGTTACAAATACACACACAGAAAAATCTCAAGCATGCACACAAATATATGTGCAGCCAAAAGCATTCCCATACAAACTAAAGTGTAAAGTTTTTTTTGCTTTTTTTATGACAATCATTTCGATTACTACATGTTTTGTTCTATTGAACAGAAGAATCAGCTGAACATTTTATTCAGGATCGTAGCAATACTTATAATAAACTTTAATCCAGTTTGTGAACAATATAGAAACAACATTGATGGACATAAAAATAACACCAACAACAAGACTAAAAACGAAAATATGAAATTTGCAAGAAGAATCATAAGTATGAAATGTATTTTCCTTTTGATAGATAAACTCAGAAATGTACTGATCAAGATTAAGCGAAAATGATTGCGAAAAGAAAATTCCTCGGTTGGATACATAAAAGATTAAAGTCACAAAAGAACAAAATTCATGATGAATTAAATTATTTAACTTTGAATTCGATCATCAATAAGCAACCTTTTCATAGACAGTGAGACTGAAGTCTGTACAAAAAATTATAGAATAGATGCTATCTAATGAGAACTGGTAAAAAAAACAACAGTTAGCAGAACTTGACAATATAGTAAGAGAATATTTAAGAAAAACATAGTGAATGAATTTTCTGGACAAAAATCTTTAGGCTAATATTCTATTGACATAATGGTAAAACAATATGTTGAAGATTTCTAGAAAATAAATGGCTATAAACACCTAAAAAAACTTCAACATAGATATAAAATACTGAAGGAAATATTGTAATTTTATGGATGACAAAGCAAAAACTAGTGTAAAATGAAAAATACCTTTACCCGCCCATCAATACTGCAAATTAAAATAATGAAGATGTTCGGAAGTAACGAATCAACAGCACTTGATTATATGCTATTAACTTCTAACAAGTTTAAAAGCTATCCATGAGAAATTCCAGTATAGGCACACGATTGAATGGAAAATAAAAAAAAAATGTGACAAGAGACGACAATTTATAGAAATCATTGAGGTTTTTTTCTCAACAGGAGATTGGAATTTTCTGGGGTTAACGTTGGGATGAGGAGATTAACACTATGACTCAACAAAATTGGAACTGGATTCTGTCTTAACTCTACATGCAACATATACAAACTCAATGGTAACACCCTTAAAACTGGGATGATTAAAACCCATAAGATAAGAAATCACTAAGAAAATATATAATTATTGCGGATTTATAAATCTTGTTAAAATGTACGAGTAAAGAAATTGATATTGTAATTTGGTTGGAATGAATCAAGCAAGGAATAAGGTTACTTACTTAAGAAACACTGGCAGATTGCATGTCGGAGTATTATGTACAAATAGCATGTATTCTGTTTAAAGTAATTCATCTAGAATCTCCACAATGTTAGCAATGGAGTTAGAGATTGATAATCAGCTGGAGACAATGAAATTTAGTAATAGGTGCATGTTTCCATAGCATGAAATAGATATCTAGAGAGAAAAGTGGTGAGAATGGGGTCAGAACACACTGTTTGAATGTAATAGTATGAACATCTAGACCAGTCATGATGTTGGAGTCCAGTGATTAACGAAGTTTGGCAGTTATGTGCATGTCATAGTGAGGTAAGTAGGCTGGAGAAAAAGAGTCCAGGACAGGATTTATTGTGTGCGCTGAAAGGAATTGGAAGTAAAACTGGGCAACAAAGGCGGTGGCTTTGCAAATCCATTCGGAATAAGGAGTACTGTGTAGGAGAATTCCAGAAAACATTTTCAAAATCCCCTTGCCAAGCCAACAGAAAAGCTAACTACAATTTGGAACGAACGAGTTTTCATGCCATTCATTGTACCTTTTCTTCTTTGGACGTGTCTTACAGGTAGGTTTTGGTAATTTTATGTTGTATTTTTTGTCTAATGATCTGCAGCACAGCTACTGTGTGAATGATTTGGGAGTTGCTGAATAGCAACATTTGGGAGAGGAGCAGAGGCACACTTTGAAAAGTAGCTTCTCTCGATTACTTGATAGTACCAGATTCGTTGGTGGTGAAATGGTAATGAGCAATCAACCAAATTGAAATATTTATTGAGCAGAGGCTGTTATGTAGTATATTTATGTGAAGTGATATACAATGACTGGACGAACCTATGAGAACAGAGACTGTGTTGACAGAGTAACGGTTATGGTTAGAGATCAAGGGTTTATGGAGTATCAGTGGTCGGTCAGTGAAATGACTAACTTATGAGACTAATTGGTGTAAACAGTTCAGAAGAACATAATTAATTAACTAAAGTACTGAAATAGCGTGTGTGTGGATAAATTGTGCAGACAATAACCAGGCAAAATTAGTTGAGCTGTTCTCCAGTCCGTTCTGCAAAGAGAGCCATGTGGTTTAAATACAAGGTCTATTTAAACTGTGAGGCTAAATGTTTATGTATGTAAACTTATTTACATACATAGATGTTTACAATCTATTCACAAACGTGCTACCTCAGTACTTTAGGTAGTTAATACGTGCTGCAAATGAATGTACTAATATGCAACTGACAAAAGCCAGTGCCTTTTACTCATAGTATTTTTCGTAAGTAGCTGTAAGCTGCTTTCTCTATCTGTAGACTTAATAGAGTAGAAACTCCTGATGAGCTGGCAATAACCAAGCAAAACTAGTTAAGGTGTTCTGTGGTTTGATCTTAGAGGAAGACCTATTGTTTAAAAACAGGGTCTATTTTCACAGCAAAGCTAAAGGTATGTTTATTAAACCTACTTATTTGAACTCGCTAGTCTAAGGACTTCAACGTTTGTTACTGTATCTGTATAGGATATCATCAGTATTCGTCTAAAGAACCCCATATCTACAGTATTGATACACTTTTGCATTTGTTTGTTAATGTTCCAGGTCACACAGCCATATGTAAGGATGGCTTCTATGTATGCCCATTGGACTGTTTTTCTCACTCTTATTGATAGCTGTTTATTTGACAATACATGTTTGATCTCACTGAAAGCAGCCTTAGCCTGTTCAACCCTTGACTTATTTTTTTGATATTTTCCCATCTGATGTAAAGATGGTTTCCAAATATTTAAAGCTCTTGAGTTCTTTGAAGGTTGTTCCATTAATTATTATGTCGCAAATTGGTGGTACTTTCTCTGAGACTGTCATTGCCTCTTTTTTTGTTGTTAAGACTCAGGCCCATTTTTGTACTCTTCTAACTAATGTTTGTGGATCTTTCTCTGATGTTGCTATGAGGACTGTGTTGTCTATACAGTGGATATTGTTGATGTTTTGTCCTATCTGTGTACCTAGTACCTGTTTAATAGACCGTGTTATGTTGTTAATAGGAAAAATGGCCATGGTGCTACTTCAATTTACCAAGTATGCTCAGTAACTTTTGGTATGGATTTAATCTGGCAGCATTTGAGGTAATCTCGGACATAATTTTCAACATCATTACAATATCCAGGCCACCATTCTCCTAGTCATAGTCTATTTCTAGTTGCTACAGCTCCACAATGGACATCATCATGTACGAATTTTACGAAAATTTGTCACAACACTGCGGGAACAACAACATCCCCATTGCAAACAATCTCATTATCAACAGTAAGTCTTTGTCTAATTGCTTTATATGGTCTCTCGCTTACTAAGCAATTATTCCATATATTCGTTTTGAATCGGTGAACAATCTTACACAAAATTACATCATTCTTTGTTCCATCTTGTAATTCTTCTATTCTCAGCACATCTGTTTCCACCCCATCTGTTTCCACCCAATGAATAAATGATGTCTCCATCGCACTTTCACATGATTTTATTGTTTCATTAAACTTCATTCTAGACATAGCATCCACATGGGGAATTGTATTGCCTTTTACATAAAAAATCTCATTGGCAAAAGCAGCTAACTGGATTGTCCCCTGTAATATTCTAGCAGATGTTACTTTAGGCAGTTCTCTTCTGGGATTGAATATGAACCCTAAAGGCTTATGGTCAGTTCTCAAGAAAAAATTTTGTCGTAATAAAAAGTGTCAAGCTCTTTGCATAGTCCAGACAATTGCCAAAGCTGCTCTTTCAATATTATAATAGTTACTTTCAGCTTCAGATAAACATCATGGTAAGTATAGGACTGCATATATTGAAAGTTGACTAGCATCTGTAGTAACTATGACCTCCTTTGTTGTATCAAATACCTGTACAATGGGTGGTTTAGCCAAATCTTTCTTTAATGTTTCAGACAGTGCTTTTTCTGTAGGTTTGAAAATCCACAGACTTTTTCAGAATATGCTGGAATAAATCGACCATAAAAATTTGTCATTCCTAAAAATGACTCCAATTCTTTACTGCTCTCTGGGATGTTTAAGTCTAATATCTTCTTCACTAAACCTATCGTCTGGTTGAATACCGTGTTTGGAGATCTTGTATCCTAGGAAGGTCAATTCTTCTGCACGAAAGACTCTATCCTTTTCATTAATAGCCATACCACAGGAAGGGAGTCTTTGTAAAATTGCTTTCACTTTCTCCCCTAGGTCATCAGTGGTGCGACCACCAATGTAAATTTCATCTTGATAAATTATTATACCAGTGAAATTTTCTCCGAATACATTTTCCATGGCACGTTGAAATATGGCCCTTGCTGTTTTTATGGCAAACGTGTCCATCGCAATAATCCAAGAGGAGTATTCACTGTTGTTATTACCTGAGCTTCATCAGAAATTTGGATTTGATGGTAGACTCCGACCAAATCAATCTTTGCAAAATATTTCATACCTGCCAGCTTGTGTAATGCCTTCTCAATAGTTGGTGTAGGGTAAAGTAAGGACATATATTGGGATTTACTCCTATCTTTCAGTCTGCACAAATATGTAAATCCCCATCAGGCTTGCACACCACAACCAACAGTGAAGTCCACTTACTTTCTCCTGACTCAACATTTTTCATTAAGCCATTATTTAGCATTTCCTTTAATTTCACTATGACAAGGGGATAAATATGTATAGGAAGTTGTCTAGATTCATAATATGCAAGTTTAATGTTATTTTTTTATTTTATTTCAGCGTCATAACCTTTTAAGCACCCGTTATAGTCAAACTGTCTGTGATGAATAAGTGACGTACCATTACATCTCAACACATCCATTCCATAAAGAAGACCATGTTACTTATAACAATCAGTGACAATTATGGTAACTATATCATGTCTAGTTTCTGTCTCTAAAACAGTTTCAAACTTTCCCATGAGTTTGATCACTGAACCATCAAACTGTTTAAGGCTGGCATTTCAACATTATTTAACTTCATGGAGGTCAATGAGTTGGCATTGTCGGTCCCATTGGTGAAGACATTACTTGATTCTTGGTCACTACCTGCATCAGCAACAACTTCGTGCACTTTCTCAAATCACTTTCTTGAAGATCGGCAAACAGACTGAAAATGGTTCTTCTTACAGATATTGCATGTCTTCCCAAAAGCAAGTCACTTTCCCACAAAACTTGCATATGACCTTTTTCTGACAATTCTTGTCTATATGTGACACTGACACTTCTTTTAGCATACTATCATTATCATTAGTAGGAACCAAAGTAAAATCATTTCAAACTGCTGAATATGGCTAACACAACCTGGCAGTAGCATCTCTTGAAACTGCATGTTTTCTAATATTTTAGAGTGATGTGCAGAATTTGATAGTCCATCAATTAGTTGCATTTGTATGAAATCATCTTCAGCACATTGTCCTTCTGCACTCAACTTATCAAATTCACAAAAATGCGTGGCTTCTCTCAATCTTTCATAATATCAATGTATTGGTTCAAATGACATTTGCTTCTGAGTCAGAAAGCATGTCCTTTCGACAATAACCAGCTTCTTCTTTGGTCTCAATGAGGACATTATAGTCTCTTTTATATCTGCATAGTTCATCTCCTCCAACACTTTAAGGTGCACTATCACAGAGACTCTTTTAATATACTCAACCCCTGCTTTAGAGATGAAGAGATCAGTTATTTCTTTATTATCAGCAGAGTCCTTGAGCTTCTTTGTCCTACCACTGGCTGAAAGGCATCTTAACCAGGCTTCAGTCCAAATCAGGATCAGACAGTAATAATTCTCCAAATCCTATTGGCAATGCCATTGTTATATCATTAATAGGAAGAAATTATTATTGCCAAATAGATTGTATTTATAATTCTGGACACAGGGCCTTGTTCAAGTCCATTAATGTAGTCCCACAGTAAAATGTTTATTGAAGTAAAGCCATAGTCACATGTGGTCCCTTACCTCCGCAGGCCTTAATCAAGTGAATAACCGAGTAAAGCTGTAGTCGCATACAGTACATACCATAGAGAAACTCCCCCACATAGAAAGGGTAGCCATGTTAAATAGTATTGATCATGTAACCATCGGGTTGAGTCACATGACATTGTAAACATGTAAAACGTATACAACACTACAACAATGTTAGCATAAAACAATAATACTATAGACCACATAATAATTTCACTGTATAATGAAAACAGGTCTGGTGATAACACATACCCCTGTCATACTCCTTTCTTGAGCAGAACCACCAGAAACTCCTTAACAACATCAGGAAGCAATAGGCTAAGTACATTGGACATCATATGAGAAGACAAAGCATGGAACACTGAATGGAAGAATAACCCAAGGAAGACACTCAATGGCCTTACCAAGTGACTACAGAGAGGCCAACCCAGTAACTTACTAAGTTGTGTGTGGGACAGGAGGAGTGGCGGTCCATGATTGTCGACGCCTGTAGGTATGGCACATAAAGAATATATAAACTTATTTACAATTTGTTCATATATACATGTGTGTGTGTGAAAGTATATATATATATATATAAAGATGTGTACATGTATATATAGCATGCTTATGTACACCTAAACGTGTAACGGCACTCACTGTGGGTTTTGTCTCGGAGAACAACTTCTGCCTACAAACTTTCTGTGTTAAAAAACATATCATGCTCCAAATGACCTGATTGGACTTCCAGATACCGGTGTTTCGACGTAATTATCGTCTCTTCAGTGACAGACACCAAGCCGGTCATTTAGAGCTAGCTAGGAACTTCTGTTCCTTTATAGTATCAGTAAACAAAACATTCACTGATGTGTGTGGAAGCTTGCCAGGATGAGCTTAAAATAGTATAAGCACACAAAACAGCGGGGATCAAAACAAAGATGTGTACATGTATATATAACACACTTATGTACACCTAAATGTGCAATGGCTCTCGCTGTGGGTTTTGTCTCTACTCCTCTTCACACACATTTCACCCATAACGATAAGGTATGATTTTTAATAACTTATTTAAATATCTTTTTATTCTATTTATTCTATTTTCATTTATTTTCGTTTTTCATTTATTTCCGTTTTTCTTTTTTTCTTAATAGCCTTTATTTTATTTTCGTTTATTTTATTCTTTTTCACCCATTTTATTTGCTAGTTCTTTCCATACTTCAACAAAAGTTCCTCCTCTTGAAACAAACTTCCCTATATATTCTGACAAATGGATCAAACATTTTATTTTTTAATACCGGCCAAAAATTATTCCTAACTCTTTTTCTATATGTAAAAATCTTTGTCAACTGATCAGGTAGGCTTCAGTTTATTATACTATGCTGATGATGTCTAATAGACTGAAACATGCCCATAGTTGTCCCTTGCTTGGAAATAAAGATCAGACTTTTCTTCCCTTAAGCATGTAAATTAACTTTGAGAGAGTAATTCTTAATTTCTTGAAATTATCTCCTTGAGAGTCACTAATAGTTGCTGTTAGGTTTTTTATTTTCTTTCTCTTACTAAGAGGGAAATTTCAATTAATGAAGAATTTCTTGTGTATGGCATTCAATAAAACACCCCTTTATTTATCCAAATTCATGCAACTGGCCCATTTGAATTATTTCCCATAGCTCTTTTTTTAATTTTATATTAAGAAACACCTTGTCATGAAAAACAGTCTAGTGCCAAGCAACAATGAAATGTGACTGGCAATCTTTCATATGTCTGACATGGCTGAACTATTTTAGGTACCACAGCTGTCTATCATGCTGGAGATGTTTGCTTTCATGAGAACATTCTTGTTTCAGACCTGATCTTGCCAGCTGATATTCAAGATTCTTGTCAGTAGCAAAGTTTGAGAGAGAGAGAGAGTTAATGGCCTATTCCTGTAGTGTGTACAACAGTTACTGTAATGTGTTAATGGATAAGTAAAGAAAAAACACCAGAATCTAAGGAAACTGGTGGTGGTCTGCATCATCAAAGATTATATGGTGAAGTTTGTGGGTTTGAATAAGCTTGTATGTTGTGGGGAGAAGATAGTGATATTTCAGGACAAAGAATCCGTCTTCTCCCCACAGCATACAAGCTTATTCAAACCTATGAACTTCACTGTTAAGGGATAAGCTTGATTGTCTTCCTTTTAGGTGTCAATGGGCAGCAAGGAGCTCTTTCACACCCTGCATTGATGTATATTTACCAATGCATTGGATCATCTTAGCACCAAGTTACATGCTATTAGTGATTGCACAACCAAGATAGTCAAAAGTAGAGACATCACGAGTGTAGTAAATGTGCTGGTTCACTGAAAGCAATGTAGTGAGTTCAAACTGTGACTAGATCATGTACATTATTTACATTCACATATAGGCGCAGATGGCTGTGTGGTTAAGGAGTTCGCTTCGCAACCGCATGGTTTCGGGTTCAGTCCCACTGCGT
>JAOPJM010001738.1:16690588-16708560 GCA_027124095.1 Muusoctopus leioderma
GCCGAAATCACCCGTCCAACCCATGCCAGCATGGAAAACGGACGTAAAACGATGATGATGATGATGATGATGATTCAATGGAAATTTATTTAAAAACTTCCAATGTTTGATGAAAATTTATTTTGAAACCTCTAAGGTCAAAGAAACATATTATAAACAGCTCAATACTTAAAGCATATTAACTAAAGCTGGCTTGTACAAACATGTTAAATATATTTTATATCATATTACAGGCTGTATTGAATGATTGCCTTTCCCTAACAGAGTCTCATTCATTATCTATTTAGATATTAAAGAAGTACAGTTCTAAAATGTCACAGGTGGGTTTGAGGGAAGGTAGTTTTGCAGCAGAGACATGGTGAAGTATTTAAACTTTAGAAAGTTCAACTTTGATTGTTTTATTGAAAGAAGCAGCATAAGAGAGGGTTCAAGTACTAAAGCCATTCCACTTCTAACTTCTATGACAAGTAGCTACAGAAAGATTCAATTCTCTGCTGCCAGCAATAGAGGTAGTGTGTAATGAAGATGTACTTTATTAGCTTGCAGTACTGCATTCAAATCCTCCTGTGGACAAAATCTATAATTAATTATTGATACACTAAGCAGCATGTTTTTTGAGACAGTAATTGTTCTATAGATTAAATCTATTGTAGTAATACAAGGTTTAACCAACACTGTGTAAGTGGATACACGAGACCAACGTAAACAAATGCCTATACAATATCTCCATGGGCAGAAAAAGAGAGATTGGTCATATCCAATTACACATTCAGTGTGTAAACCTTGTACTTCTTCAATAGAGTTAATCTATATAGTACAAGTACAGTCTAAAAAAATAATAATAAATAAATATAAACATGCTGCTTAGCATTTCAATAATTGAACTAGCTGCCAGCAATATGCCATTTATTCAAATGGGGTTCTCCTCTTTAGGGAAGTCCCTATTTATAGTAAATATATAAACAATGTCTCTGTGGACAGGTAACAGACAGGTGCACAGTTCATGATGAGTGTCCCAAATAAGACCGAAACCAGTTGGGCTGATCCCTCTTTTTCTGACCACGCAGAGGTTGTATAGGCATTTGTTTACATTTGCCTGTTGTATCCAATTACAGACACAGTGTCGGCTAAACCTTGTGCTACTACAGTACTATTGTACTATACTATAATTACAGTTTCAAGATCTACAATCCAGAGGGAGAGATGTCTTAACTACTTATCAATATGAAAACTAGCATAAGCCCCAGTACACTATAGTATTTTCTGTCAGTGAATAAGAGTAATAGGAAAAATTACTAATCACCCTATCTGTGAAATATAAAGTCTGGTACAGAACTCAGCTAACTAAACTTCCATAAACTTCCTTTGAAATACACAGAACATCAGTGATGACATTGAGATGTTAACCCTATAGGCAACCATAATCAAATTTAGGTCAGATTTCACAAATACTTCAGAACCTAAATTGAAGGGTATTGATTAAATACAATAGAATATTTGAACTCGGCAATCTAATAAAACAGCTGACTCAATAATTTGTTAAGCAGCGAGTTGCTCAGAAAACATGACTAGGATGTTATTTTTCCATTCAGCTTTTCCAGCTTAGTTTTTATATTACCATGGACTATGTCGAACTAATATCCAACATTTCCTTTGCCTCTCTTGTTTTTAAGCGTTTGCAGTTTTAAGTGTGGAGAGATGCTATTTTCACCATACCAAGACTGGAATGGCAATGTGAAATGACCAAAGTCCAAAACATATACGTCTTAAATACACATAAAAAGCTTTGAAAGAAAAGCAGACAAAATATTAAAATCATTTATAAAATATCTAGTACTAAGCAATAATAATAAAGCAAATGAAACCCCTTTACAATAGACAAACAACTGAAACTTTACAATAACAAACACATTGGTTAATTGAACTATGATACCATGCCACAACAAACATGCCCACTGCAAGTTGTCTCTAACTTGACATCACCTGGAAACAAGAGTGACATGTGAAGCATTAATCTTATCTAGGTTCATGGGTTAGCACTCTGGAAGTGTATCAGAAATACTTGTGATATGAGAACACAAGTAGAATGTCATTGTCATCGTCATGTAATGAAGTATGTATGAATATGTGAGAAAGAGAGAGTGAGAGAAAGGAACCTTTTCTATCATGTTATGTTGTAAATAATCTTTATACTTCTATTGGATTATCATCCTTGAATGATGTACATCTTAAGAGAGAAGCAGGCTGCCATTTTATCTACTGTTAATGCATGTCCACTTGTGGTGAGTTTATAATTTGTGATCTCCTGAAATATATAGATCTTATAATATTGGCAAGGAAACCAAAAAACTGGTGCTTTTGAATAAAAATACCGTGTGTGGTTTTTGTTCCACTGGGACAATCCTTTGTCAATCTTGTCATCAGAAATGCAGTAAAGCAGTGATTGGCCCATTGGAAACCTGTACCAAACAGTGCTATTTATTGTCCACCAGTTGCAATATTAAATAAAATAAATAAATAAATATTATCACAGAAAAGCTATGTAATATACTATTTCCTAAATTAATTTGCACTAATAATGATATTATAGGAGAAATTAAAAAAACCATCCAGCCATAGGAAGTGTATTTGCTGAGTGCATGAATTCTTCTTTTTTTCTTTTTTAAAGAAATATAGCACATATTTACTTTAGCTGGTGAAATAATACCCCATGACTGCTTTTACCTGCTTAAAGATTCAATATGTACATGTTTCCAAAATATAAATGATTCAAGCAAAATATTAATGCTACAAACTCTTTGTGGATGTAAATAAAATGCAGACGCAAGCCTAGAAGGGATCTGAAAATGAACCTGCAGAAAGAGCAGTCCAAACAACCAAACATGCTCTCCGAGGATATAGACATAAGGACAATACTATCTATAATTATTTGGAATATGTAGATTCTGAAGGATGTAAGAAATTTCAAGCTGAAAAATTACTTGCCTACCCTATACAAACAGCAGTTAATCCCTTTTTTGAAATTAGTAAGTCAATGCCAAATAAAAAAATCACATGATGGCATCTTTTGCCACAGCAAAATATCTCAATCATGTCAGACTAAACACAGCTTGGACTAACAAGGAGAGTGCAGCAAAGTTGGTAGCCATTGATCAATTACAGCCTGCTGTTAGATTATTCTATAACACTGTAGATGTTTAGAAACTCTCTGGTCACAAATAATCAGAAGCTTTTGAAGATGATAATCTTATTATCTCTTCTGAAAAACTAGAAGACCTATGATTTAATGTTCTAGCCAGTAACTTTCACACCAATGCTGGCAATAAAACAAAAATACCTCCACCTACACTATCATCACCCACCATTAGCCCTGGTATACAAACTGTTCAACAGTTATATCTTTCAAATATCCGTGTTCTGTGAAGTGGGGAGCACTGTCATGTTATAGATAGACCTATATGTTGTGAAAGAATTATGCAAGGGTGATCAATCACTCAAAAAACCATCAATTTATCTATACAAGGATGGGAAATTCAGCTAATAAGAGTTAATTTTAAATACTATAGTAGATCTACAAAGTGCCTACCACAATGTTTCTTTGCAAATATTTTGAGAACTATTTGAGGAATTTTCAGACAGATCATTGCCCCAAGATCCATTCAGTTCTCTACAGTATAATGTTGGCAATGTAAACATAAGAAAGTTTGAATAAAGAAGGGAGGATGTCTAAAATATGCTTGAGAGGAAAGGTAAAAGGTCATTCATTTAACTATGAGTTCTAGCTGGAATATAAATATAGCTAACCCAGTCTGTGGATGGTGGTAGAAAGTGCAATGATAAATAAAATCAACCATCATCATTGCTCCCAATACCATACCCACTACCACTGTGTTTTAAATGCAGCAATCAGTGTTGTAAGAGTGCTGCTTACTTTCCATTAGAGAGTAGTAAATCAAAATATACAATCAGAGAGAGAGAGGGAGAGAGATTAAAAAAGCAGTAAACGTTTCTTGAGGAATCACCAATGATTTGGAGTGAGTGAGTTGTTTAGAGGAACTAACAAAGCTGCCAGCAGTTACAGAACACTAAATCTTTCAAAATACCAAAGCAGACAGAACATAGTTGACACTGAATATGAAATTACAAGGAAAGCAGAGAATATTGCTACCAAAGTTACAAGAAGATAATCTGTTTATAGCCAAGGTTCAAGATTTATAAGACAAATTAGATAAAATAAGAAATACAACAAAAACAGTATAATTAACAAGGAGTTAAACTGGAGCTTCTTTTTTGTTTTCTTCTATTCTTTTAATATTTTCCATCTTCAAACATTTCTACTGCTGTTGTACAATAGAAAATATAATTATGGCCTATGTTATACAGGTATAAATCCTAACTCTACCATGAATCATCAACTTCTTTTATGACTATTATTATGTGCTTCTTGTGAAGGAAGAGCATCTTATAAGTTGGAGTACAACAGCATACAAAAAACTGAGTTGTATTTTAAAGGTACGACACTTAAAATGCCAAATTTGAATGTATAAGGGGAGAATTTGCTTGTCAAAGGCATTTGATTAAAAGAAACGTTTTAGATTAACCATATGGCCAGAGGAAAACATTAAAATTGCATGTAGTATTTCCTCTACTACAGTTATTTTTCATTCTAATGATGACTATACAGCTCTTATACTGTCACCATCATCATTTTTATATCCGCCTTTCCAAGCTGGCACAGGCTGGTCTGGACTTTTTCAGGCAGAGTTTCACAGCCAAACGCCCTCCCTGATGCCAACCCATTAGTTGCCTCTTACGACATGCAGGGATATGGTATACCTATTCTAAAAAACAGGATACACGTGTTAAAAGTTAGATAAAAAGCAAGCATTCAGTTGGTAGGCAGAAGAAACATTTTAAAACTAATTAAAAGACTTAGACAATTAGGAAAAATTGGCTAAAGGAAGACCATGATTTTGTAATCTAATTCACAAAGCTGGGACCACTGTTGGAAACATAACAAGAGAAAGAAACAGAAAATATCTACAAATTCAGATGTAAATGAAGAGAACAAGCTGCTTGAATGCAATATATGCCAAAAATGGTTCCCATGCAAGATTTGAACTTATAAGTCACAACCGAAAGCACAAAGTGTCAACAAAATAGACAAACTGTGGGCCTTAGGATTGTCAAACAACACCTCTACTACCAGGGGAGTTGTCACAGAGAAAAGAGATGACAGTAGGAAAGAAACTGATGTCAGTCATCCTCATAGGGAAAAACACTATTGCCAACAGTGATGCAAGAAATAGGATCACCTATATCAAGGCTGAGAGTAACTGCAACAACGTGAGCTGCAGGTGCACCAATACTAGCGAAAGTGACAACAGTATAACAGATATATTAACTACAAATCCTACAAGTAACTCTGTTTTGCTGATTGTAGTTAAAGACAAGAAATAGATTTTTTCAAGATACAGGAAATAGATAGGTTTTCAAAATATGCTATGAGAGAGTATGTCTCTACTAAGGATGTGGTGGAGGACACAGAGGCGGATAATAATATACTCATATGTGTCAAAGAAAAAATTGGAAATAGAACAGCCTCTGAAAGGAACAATTGAAAACTATCTCAGCAATATTCGAGTGGATGTCTGATAAATTTTGAAAATGTGGTTCTGGTTCGCAAGAGTAGAAACAGTTGGATCTAGTGCATTACACAGACAATCATTAGCAGATTTTGAGGTATATGGGTTGGAGTAATGTTAAAATAACAAAGATATGGATCCTTGGCTAATCTTGCATTTTGTAAAAACATATAGGAAATTTGTGAGGTCAAAGTTTAGAAGAAAAAAAGTTTAGAAGAAAAAAAGCATGAATGGAAATTAAAAGATATAGAGTGAAAATATGATATGAAGAAAATTCAACATGATCAAAGCACAGTGGAGAGGGGGAAGAAAAATACAATAACACCACAAGCATGACCCAGCATAACTAGTGGGGAATTCACCAATACAAAAAAGTGCAAGCCACTGGAAAGTTTTAGGATTTGAGAAAGTCTCCTATTTCAGGCTAAAGTATTTAACTTGTATTCATGAATCTGTAGTAGCAGCATTTAATGAATTACTAATCAGACCAGAATCAATACTCGACTGGTTACTACTAGGGGAAAAACAATACCGATTCCCCCAAACCAATAATGTACAAAGTCCTTACATCTATACTATACAGCAGAGTCGGCTGCTCATCTGGAAAATAATATCTTACCATAGGAGCAATTATTGAAAATATATATAATATATTAAAAGAATCTGAACTTTTCAAAGAGCCTGCCAACCAGCCTATGCTGTGTATTGGAGACCTTGACCTTCAGTCTAATAATAGCCACATAACGCCACGTCAGTTAGGCATCAATCTACATGTGCTAGAGTGAATGTATATTTAGTGCATATGGCGATTTGTTGCAAGTTGAACAATGAAGGATTTGGAAAAGCTTGTGTGAAATTCTATTTCAAACTGGGAAAAACATTTACAGAAACTTTTCTAATTTTGCAACAGGCTTAAGGGGAAGATTGAAAAGACACAAGTGGTAGCAGTGCTTCAAATCATGAAGAACATCCATCAAAAAGGATCCCAAATCTGGACGACCTTCCATGACAATCACATTGCAAAAGTGCATGCTGTGATCCATGGAAATTGTCACCTAACTGTCTATGAAGTTTCTGAAGAAGTAGGTATCTGTAAAAGTTCATACCACATGATTTTACACGAAAAATTGAAGATGCATTGTCTTGCCGCAAAATTTTTAGCAGTGCCTGCTGACAGATAAAAAGAGAACCAAGTCACAGTTAGTCAGGAGCTGTTTGATCGTATGAATGCTAATGAAAACTTTCTGAAAAGTGTCATACCCAGTGACAAAACATGGGTGTATGGCTACGATGTCGAAACGAAAAGGCAGCTCTCTGCCTTAAGCACCACTTGAGGCACGGGGAGAGAATAGGTAGTAATAGAAATTCTGTATTGCTTGAAACTGCTAATAACCTTAAAAAAGGAATTTGTCTAACATCCCCTGACATGATAGAAAGGTATATTTTCTCTTCCCTGTATTCAATACCTACACTGAAAACAAGTATATCAAACATCCTATCAGTAAATGGAAGACAATTATATAGATTGAAACGGAAGAGGGAATTGTAAAATGAAACTGATCCCTATCAGAAGATGAATATTCCAAAGTGATGTTTTCTCTTCGGTCTTTTTCTGTCTGATATCAACACCGTTAATAAATATGCTAAAGCAGATAATACACAGGTACAAATGCTATGGAATGCCAATGAATCATCTACGTTATAGGGATCACCTCAAACTGTAGGCTGCAAATTATAAACCATTGCAAACATTGTTATATATACTGAATGGATTCAGAGGGGAAACTGGCATGAAATTCGGTGGAGAAAATGCACCAAGGCAACCTTGAAGAGAGAAAAATTGCTAAAATCCACTTATATCACATTAGATAAAAAAAAATTAAAAAAAAGATACGAGAATTATGCCAAACATAGACTTACCAATAATTAGGAATTAATGAACTAAATTGAGTAAAATACACACAAATAAAAGAAAGGTTTCGGAAGGAATTCTATAAACACAGAAGATTAACACTTAAAACTGGGCTAAACATTATGAATAAAGTAACAAGTATTAATACTCTTGCTGTTTTATAAGTCATAAGCTATAATATTTTATAATATAAGTTATAATATTCTCAATTGGAAATTAAGTGAATTAGTAAAACTAGATTGGAAAACAAGAAAAATAATGACTGCATTTAGTATATACCAAGCCAAAACTGACACGTACAGATATTTACCACTAGTAAAACTATTATAAAATATCTGCTGTAGGACTAGAAAAATAGTTACTAATACAAATACTTACAACACATGAAAAAAAAAAAAAAATGTTCAGTCTTTGAGTAGGCCAATAAATATAGAAGAGAGGCTGAGGTATGAGACAGTTGTAAGGAGAATGGAGAAGCAACAACTAAACATTTCAAACTAAAAAATAAATTAAAAATAGTGACAAGAAAAGCTTCCACACGACCAATACCTGCACAACAGCATTTTACTAAACGGAATTGAAAACTGAGACCAAAGAATTTCGATTGCAGTACAAGAAGCTATCACACATAATAATGAAGTAGATTATAAAAAAAGTAACTGCAGTATGTGTAGAGGATGTGAGAAACAATCAATGACATTATTTCTGACTGATCAGTCTTAGTCAAAGTGCACTATATAAACAGACATTAGAGCTGGAGCTTTCATACACTGGAAACTATACCAACATCATATGGACAGAACAGAGATGATGTAAGCTTTTATCCCAAAAGATTTGAGAGAATGTCAAAGTGATCATATTCTGGGACATGTTGATTCACATAGTCAAGAAGATTAAGGAACACTGCTAAGATCATCATGAGAAACAAATGTCTCATAATCACCTTATCAATTCCAGGGAACAACAATATATATGGTAAAGAAATAGAGAATCTAACCAAATACAAAAACCTTAAAATAGAGATATTCAGAATGTGAAGATTGAAAACAGAAACAATCCTAATAATACTTAAGTGCCTTGGGAATGATACAAAGAGATGCAGACAAATACATAATGAAAACACCAGGACATGCATACTTACACAACATACACAAAATTGTACTACATGTATGTACATATGTATATACATATTATGTAGAGTACTTTCAATACAATAGAAACACAAAAGCAAAATATAATACTGCACCATAGCCACATCTCATGAGGCTGCACTCGTTTGTACAGTGAAATCCCTCAATAATACAACTACTGAAATAATAATAAATCTGAAGACATCCCTAAATCCAAAGACACCATTAATATACCCCAAATTTGAAGATTTCACCACTGAGTATATATATATATATAACAACAGCAGAAACTACTCTTTTACTTGTTTCAGTCATTGGACTGCAGCCATGCTGGGGCACCGCCTTGAAGTCAATTAGATCGAGCCCAGTACTTTTGAGTCTGGTACTTATCTTATCGATCTCTAAGCCGAACCGCTAAGTTACAAACAGATACGGAGACAAACACAAACAGCGGCAAGGCTTAAAGTATCATGCAGTGTATAGTAAATAACATTCAGTGGACAAAGAAGCATTTGTTGATAAGTTCACCAATTTAGTTTCTGATGAAAAATTAAGTCCAGGGCAGGTCTACACTGCCAATGAGACTGTCTTATATTGGAGATGTACTCCAAGAAGAACTCTGACAATTTCGATGCAGAACCACCAACAGGTTATAAAGCATCTAAAGATTGGGTGACTGTGCTAGGCTGCTCTAATGTTATGGGAAACCACAAGTCTAAGTTGCTGGTCATCGGTAAATGTTTACATCCCAGGACCTTCAAATATATGACACAGTTTCTAGTGATTTACCATACCAACAAGAAGTGGTGGATTACAACTAACATTACATTGGAATGGTTTGAAAAATATTTTGTTCCTGAAGCAAGAGCTCACTGTAACTCTGTTGGCCTAGTCCACAACTGCATGATAATGTTTAATTTAGACAACTGCTCTGCATATCTGAAAGCAGAAGTTTTGGTAAAAAAATAATGTTTTCACTATTTACCTCCCACCTAATTGTACGTCATTAATTCAACCCCATGGCATATTATGTTCTCTTAAGTCTAAGTATTGTTCCTTGTTTATGAGAAGCCTACTGAGTGTAGTTAGCTCTGGGAGACCAGTATAGGAGTTTGTTAAGGAATTTAATGAGGGAGATATGATTTACTGCATTGCAAATGCTTGAAAGACTTGTAGAGGCATCCACACTAAAAAATGGATAGCATAAATTGTGGCCAGGTTTAATGTTTAAGTGTGCACCTGGTGAAGACACTGCAAATGACTTTACAGGATTTAGGATTTCAAAGGAAAAGCAGATCATACATGAACTACTTTCTTTTGCTCATGATCTAACTAATCCTGCTGCCAAGGATCTTGCATCAAGAATGGATGAAGATAATGTTGGGGAATGGATGACGCTGATGTTAATGGTCATCATTATACTGACTCAGAAATTATGCAGATGTTTGTAAGTCTCGATAAAGAAGTAGTAGGGAAGAAAGCAGTGATGAAAACGAAGAAGATGTAGCAGAAATAATTTCTATCGATAGGTTAATTCAGTTGATGGGTGAAGTGCTGGTCTAGAGCAATGCAGTTTTATAACTGAACAAGAAATAATAAACGTTTATATGCGGCAGGATAAACTAATCAAAGGAAGACCAAAATATTTGAAACGCCTTAGTTTAGAAGATATGTTTTAAAAAATAGCTAAAAGTCATGCAGCAGAGGAGTTGACATTTGAAAATCCAGCGCCATAAACTTCTGCTGACCCAGATGCATTGCCACCGTCATCACCAGTTTCTGAAGAAGATATTGCACCAGTTTCATCACCAGTTCTTGGTGTTTCAATTACCTTTCAGGATGAAGATGGTGATCCTGACACCACCACCCAAATCCTGATATATAACTCTGCTTAGCTGTAAATTCCAGCTTTTCACTTTGGAAGCAGCAGTGATAAACTTGCTTGCATAAGCCAACAGAATTACTATACCTTTTATTTTACCTGTCCTTCATTTAAATTTCACTTGGTTTTCATTTAATGTTTCTTTTTCCTTTATTAACCAGCTTGTACTAATTTACAGAGTATTTTAAAGGTAGAATGTAGTGGTTAGCTGTTGGGCAAAAGTATAGAGAGGCTACTGCAAAGCACACCCCTTTTAAAGTCCTTCAAATCTTATTTCAGAGAATCCCAAAGATTCTTATATATAAAAAGAAAGGAAACCCGAATGTATCCCAAAACCAGTGGCTTGGTAAGAATAGAGTAGATAGTAGATAACATATTACTGGAATGCCAGTATGGCTTCAGATCAAACAAAAACAATCTGTATATATTATATTCATTGATTTCACCAAGGAGTTTGATAAAGTTAATAACAAATGCTTGAGGCAACTACTTAAACATTATGGATATTCACCATTAATAATATTAAGAATCTTTACAAAGCTATAATGGTGTAAGTGTCACTCTGTTGCAGCTGCTCTGTAAATTTCCCAGTTACACAAGGTGATCAGTGAACAAACTATCTTCATTACTTGAAATATGCACTTTGATGATACATCATCTTTACGACGTCTCACTGAGTAAACTCCATGCTAAACATTTTGCTCAATCCTTGCTTCTCAAAATTGCAGCCCGCTGTAAATGACCATATTTTTCCTATATAGACATCAACTTATAGAAATTCAAGCGAAACAAACCTCAACTGCATCTATTTCTTTCACCAGACTTGGAAGACCTGTAAAAGTCATGGATGTCTCTCCACCTTTTCTAACTGTGCGTGTATATATATATTTATAGATGATAATTTGAAACGTAAGGTAAACCTTTTTAGTAAGCATACAATTTAGTCTCTTTGTGAAAAGTAAACACAGTGGTTACACCACAGGTTTATCTCTGTGTGGGCAGATAGATAAAGGGATCGATCTGACTACTTTCAGATTTTGTTAAACCTTCATCAAAGAAAGCATACCCATTTTCTGTCCACAGAGAGTAGTAGCTTATACTATTTATAGTGTATACAAACTCAGACAGAACTAAACTCGCCTGTCTAATTTGCATAAAAGCACATAGCTGTGTGGTTAAAAAGATTGCTTCACAACCACCTGGTTGCAGGTTCGATCCCACTGAGCAGAACCTTAAGCAGATGATTTCTACTATAGCCTCAGGTTGACCGATACTTTGTGAGTGGAATTTGGTAGACAGAAACTGTGCAGAAGCCTGTCGTATGTATGTATGTGTGCATATGTCTGTGTCTGTGTTTATGCATACACAGTCTAAAAACTGGTGTTGTTTTTATGTTGTGCCCCTTTATGTCAATAACATAACTTAGTGATTCAGCACTAGAGATCAATAAAATAAATACCAGACTGAAATACGTGCAGTGGTCAATATGAACAACTAAAACCCATGAAGGCGATGTCCCAGCATAGCTGCAGTCCAATGACTGAAACCAGTAAACAATATATTCTTTGTGGGGCACCACCTTCAAGGGTTTTAGTCAATCATATCGACCCTAGTACTTATTTCAGGCAGAGACGTATTTTATCTATCTCTATTTGTTGAACCACTAAATTACGGGACATAGAGGAACACAATAGAAACACAAACGCATATATAAATATACATACATAGATATATGATAGACATTTTTGCACAGTTTCCATCTATCAAATTCTACTCACAAGGTATTGGCCAACCTGAAGCTGTGGTAGTGGGATTGAACTTGGAACCATGTGGTTGTGAGGCAAACTTTTTAACCACATAGCTATGCCTGCACCTTCTTTACATATATATATATATATATATGTGTGTGTGTGTGTATGCATGTAATTGTAAAAATAAAGTTTATATTTTTGCATGAATTACTCAACAGTTCCTACAGACTAACACATTAGATGTAACCAAATAAAATATTATCAATTTATTTCTTGTGTACAGACCAATTTTTTAAAGAGAGGGGTATAGACAGATGAATGAAATCTGGTGCGTTTCTGGTAATTAATTTAATAGATGGATTTAAAATTGGATGCAGGCCGAATTTGCACTCAACTCAACAAAGAAAGCATTAATAAGATGTCAACAACTCTCTACCATTTTGCTCTATCATCACCACCATAATGATATTAAAATAAAATTTCTTCCCTCTTTTGCCTACACACGAAGCCATGGTTCCTCATATATTACTGTTATTAAACTTTATTAATATTTAATGGATAAACATCAAAGCTGGTCATAATAAGTTAACTTATAAACTAGACTCTGAAACTTCTAGACAGGCTATTTACTAAAACATTGACCATAGCAGAATTTGAACAAAGAACGTAACCGAACATAACTAAATGCTATACAGCATATAGTTTGGTAATCTACCAACATTACTACTTTTACAATAACAATATTTACACTGCTGTCCTACCATATTCCTAATAACATTTAGCCTGCTGTTCTACCATATTTCTAACATTACTACTTTTTACAATAACAACATATAGTCTGCTGTTCTACCATATTTCTACCAACATCACTACTTTTACAATAAGAATATTTACACTGCTGTCCTACCATATTCCTAATAACATTTAGCCTGCTGTTCTACCATATTTCTAACAACATTACTACTTTTACAATAACAACATATACTTTACTGTTCAGCTATATTTCTACCAACATTACTACTTTTACAATAACAACATTTAGTCTACTGTTCAACTACATTTCTACCAACATTACTACTTTTTACAATAACAACATATAGTCTGCTGTTCTACCATATTTCTACCAACATTACTACTTTTACAATAACATTTAGTCAGCTGTTCTACCATATTTCTACCAATAATATTTAAATCTGCTGCTCTACCATATTTCTAACAACATTACTACTTTTACAATAACAACAACAAACAAAATAATAATAATAACAGTATGGTTCTGAAATGATATTATCAAAAACACAACACAGTGAAAATATTTTGCTGTCAACAAATACGAGCAACTATGTACCCCACCCAACACAAATCCCCATGTTTTTTTCAAATCAACATATTCTATGTTATAACTGTGCCATAGTCAAACAGAGTAAACAACCACAAAGTCCTTAACTGCACACTCCCCTTGAAATAATAGAAACAAGAAAAAAAAATAATAACTTCTAAAGAGCTGTGCAGAAAAATTTCAGACTGAAAAGACAATCTTAATGTATTTAATTTGGGGAATAAGGGAGAGAGAGATGTACGGAAGCAAACAAGCCCTAGGTATTCTTTAATATGAAATTTCACAACAGTCCTACAAAAAAAGAAATAAAATATAAAATGAAATAGAAGTAATTTAAAGCCAAGTGTTTGAGATATATAGGGGAAGCTATATAAATATAAAACTATAGGCAGAGTAAATGAATTAGTTCATAAAGAAGATAAAATTGGAATAGAAGATGCTCACCCACACACCCTGTCTACTCATGAAACATTGAACTCTCCTCTATTTCTTCCTTAGTTACCTTGTATTCCTTATTTTTTTTCTATTTTTTTTTCCCTGAAAATTTTTTGGGATATTTCATTACAATACACTGATGCAGACTCCCGGATTACCACTAGATTGAATTTATATTCATATAATAATATATATGTGTGCCCATGTGTGGTTATAAATGTTTATGAGTGTCTACATACATATATATATATATATATATATATATATCTACACACACACACACACACTCACACACAATAGTCTGTGCTCATTGACTACATTTATGAACCAGTACTACAAATAAATGTAACCTGACTCCATATTTGTCAGAATTACTGAATTATAAAAATCAAACTTATCACAGATGGAAAATTTTACATTATCAAAAACAATAGATAAAAAAATCAATTTTCAACATCATTCTATTCTACACAGATCTGTTTAAAGAAAAACCCTAGTAGGATATTCTAGCAAAACACAGTTCCCAATTAAAAAGGACCATTTCTTTCAATTATTTTACATGGAGTTTTGCCAAAATATTCCAAAATGAGTTTCTTCTGGTGATCTCAGTTGAAGGATTTCAAAGGTCTACTGATGAAAGAACCAAATTCTGTAAGTTGTTTCTCACTAAAAAAAATAAAATTAAAACAAAAAGACAATATTAATAATAATAATGATGATTTGTTACATTAGTACATGGTCACAAATTTGTGGGAGAAGTGTGGTGTGGTCAATTTAATTAAGGTGGTGAAAAAGTAGAGTCATTAGAGCATTGGATAGAATGCCTTGTGGTATTTATTCCAGCTCTCTGCATCAAATCTCATTGACGTCAACCTTGCCTTTCATCCTTTCTGGGTTGATAAATAAAATACCAGTCCAGGGCAGTGGAATGGCAGAATTGTTACCTTGTGGTATCTGTTCCAGCTCTTTGCATTTTGAGTTCAAATTCCACCTTCTATCAGCAGCCTCCTCATGGCAACAAACGAGGCCTTCAGGATCTGGCTAATGGCAATAGGCCTCCAATGTCAGATGAAGCATCACATTGATTGGAGCAACATCTCAGTCACACCAACATGCATGAATGCAGACCTAAATGCTAGGACAGAAAAAAAGTATGGTCAATTTATTTGAGTGATACTTTTTGTATCCTCTTCCCCACCATGGATGAAAGGCAAAGTTGGCTCCAGCAAGATATGAACTCTCACACAAAGAGACAATATTAAATACTGTTAGGCATCTAGCCTACTGCTCTTCTGTTTCTACCACCTCGTCGACCTCACTTCAATAATAATTATATTGAAACAATAACAACGATGTGGAATTTAATTTCAATTGGACAGGTAGATATAATCTTTGTTTTGAACTTCAGCTAATAATTTTCTGGAAAGGTATGAACATCATAGCATATAACTATCTCATCGCTATACATTTACGGCATTATATTCCTTATATTATGAATGGCAACCAAGAAATAGGTACAGAAGCTAAGCCTATAAGATATTAACCTTCAAGATCACGAGGGCATGAATTCATAACTGGATTCATGTTTTTACAGTTATCTATTTGCTTTTTTTCTTTTTTTTCAAATTACTACTTCTTGTCATCCTTTCACAGAAAATTCACTACACCTAATTAAAAAATCACACTGCTACTACTACTATTAACACTGCCACCACCACCACCACAACCACTATCAACACTGAACAAATTGAAACAGTGTGCTGGTGACTCACTCTTGAATCATTAGTAGATTACTACAAACATTATTTTTTTTGTAGAAATTATGTAAATTGTATTTCAAATGATATTGTTTATTGTATTTTGTTATGTTACAATTTATTTTTCTCTTCCACAACACTCTTGACACTTAAAAAAAGAAAGAAACAAACAGACAATAACAACAACAACAGTAGCAACAAAACAAACAAAGCAGCCTGTTTATATTTCAATAGAATGAAAAATGACTATTAACATTTCAAATCTGATTTATTCTGTACTGAAAAAAAAAAAAAAAAAAAAAAGAAAGTAAAGAAAATAAGTGGGTAGAGTGGTGGTAGCAAAAGACAAAATCAAAACAGAAAAACAACCAATATAAATTAAAAAAGGACTCTCCACCCACCCCAATATATTAAGTATGTGCTTCTTGTTTGTTTATTTCTTCTTATAACAAATTTCATTGAAAGTTTTAAAAAAAAAGAAGAAAATACTTTGGAGAAGATTGATGAAATATCATTGAATTTGTTTCCGTTGTAGACTTAATGTAGAATTTCCAGCCTAATCAACAGGAAATTGAGCTTTTGTCACACTGCTGAAGTTAAGATGATGCTTTTGTCACACTGCTGAAGTTAAGATGATGCTTTTGTCACACTGCTGAAGTTAAGATGATGCTTTTGGACGTTGGGTTGTTTGATTGTACTGGTCCTAGTGCCTCCTAGTATGTCAGAAAATATAGGACTTAGTATTGACTGCTATGTAAGGCCATACTAATTTGTATAGCTACAGATAAGAGTAATTGTAGTAGTTATTGTTGTTTAGCCCCAGGTCAGCCCTGACAGGGCAGACTGATTATCAAGGCAGTTCAGCCACAACAATCGGGTCTTTTTTTGTATGATACATTGTCCAATGTATCGTTCTTTATTTAAGGTGCAATGAGGGAAACTTGGTTGCTCCACTTACAGGTTGCCTTATTGGCTCATTTTAGCCACAGTGATTGCTCTGTAAGATAATACTCCTCACAGTAACTGATTGAGAAGATAATACTCTTCACAGTTACTGTTCTGTAAGATAATACTCCTCACAGTAACTTATCTGTAAGATAACCCTATTCAAAGCGGTGGTCTGTAAGGCAATAGTAGTCTTCATTGTTTTAGAAGATTAGTAGTCTTAGTAATTCATATGTAGAATGATACTGGTGTTTGAAGAAACACTAATAGTTGGTGTGAAGTGGCAAAGAAAACTGGACTAAGATGAATGCAGAGAAGATGAAGGCCTCCACCTTGATGGTTGAAGATGTGAGTTGATTCATGTACCTTGGCAGTGTTCTGTGCGATGATGGAGATGCTGAAACCAACGTCAAATGCAGCATTGGAAAGGCAACAGCAGAATTTCAGGGAATACAAAATCTGGTCCATGAACACACTGGATACCAGCATCAAGATCTGCCTGTATAATACCATTATACCACTAATGATGCTATGTGCATGCAAAATGTGGAAGAAAACTGTGAAACTCACCAAACAAAGTGCGTGAGGAAAACCTAAGAATTTCATACTACGAACATATCAGAAACAATGAGACTTAAGAAAAGCATCATTGTGAAAACTTCAAGATATGTTAACAGAACAAAGAAAGTGACTGGCTGGTCACATCCTGCAGCAGCCAGATCATTGGTATACAAAAATAGTATTGAGATGGACACCACCAGGAGGAAGGAGAAGACGGGGGAATCCACAGGCCACATAGAATCAAATCTTTCAGGAGGAGCTGAAGGCTGTCAACAGACATTGGGAAAACATAGAACACATAACCGATCGAGAACTGCTGCCCGATGTGCAAACATGTGCGGGATTGGCTAACTAAATGGCTGGTGTGAAAGTTTTAAATGTGTGCAAAGTCGACAATATTCAAATACAGAACAACTATACTCACTATTCTCTATAATTAAATCCTGCTACATGATCTTTGCAATTTTGGGCATGACATATATAACTCTTTTATCCTAAAAGGATCGAGTTGAAATGTAGCTACACACACACACATATATATATATATATATATATATAGGCGCAGATGGCTGTGTGGTTAAGGAGTTCGCTTCGCAACCGCATGGTTTCGGGTTC
>JAOPJM010001738.1:16725860-16736184 GCA_027124095.1 Muusoctopus leioderma
GGAATACTCAGCCGCTTACACGCTAATTCAGTGAGTTGGTAGTTCAGTTGATCGAACAACTGAACACTCATCGTCTCTTTCAGATGGAGATCCATTATATATATATACATATGTATACACACACACACACACACACACACACACACACACACACACACACACACACACACACACACAGTCATGAGACATATTTATAGCGAGCTCCGAATCAATTAGCATCTCAGGGATAAAAGTATCTAAGCAAGTAAAATAAGTAGAATAAATACTTGATGGAAAAAAAATCAATGTGTGTGTCTATGGGGAGGGTGATGGGGAGGGTGATGGGGAGGGTGATGGGGGGACACCTTGCTGAAGGTGAACCTTTGATCTTTGATTACCTGGGTTTCATTTTACAACTAGGAACAAAGTGGAAAGATAAAACACTGACACTTTTATATTGAATGAGATATGGTGATCAATGGGAGGGGAAAATAATGGATAAGAACATACACATACACCCACACACACATACATACTGGACCATGCACACACAGTAATATATGTATATATATTTATAAATTCAGAGACATACATAGAGTCAGTTATAAGATATATTCAGAGACATTTGCATACACAGATATAGATAGTGATAAAGCACACACACACACACATTAAGAGTTATACTAAATATACATACTCATACACTATGAAAGACATTACAACACAATTACACACACAAGGAGAAAATTAAATACAAACAGTCTCCCTAAACACATACATAATATTATGAAATATTGACATTCACACACAGAACCACAAACAAATACCAAAACACTACATATTAGTACATAACAAAAGCATAAAAAAACATACTACGGTTAACAGCTCCCCTCTGCTCCTACAAAAAAACAAAACAAAAAACAAAAGGAAAATAGCCCTACTAGGTACAGCATACATTCTATGTATGACACTTTCAATTCAGTAACACCACTAATAGCATATATTCTACATATATATTCAGTAGACTAACACAGCTCTCATATATAGCACCATATATTCTATACAATCATCTCTTGGTACAATAACACAACTCTCATATATAGCACCATATACTCTATACAGTCACCTCTTGGTACAATAACACAACTATCATATACATAGCACCACATATTCTATACAATCACTTTCCAATGCAGCTATCACAGAGATGGAATGATGCCAAAATGCTATCCAAGTGTGACTTTGAAATGGAAATAAGCAAGATATAGAGTATGAGAGTAAAAATATCAATACATGATGCACTTGGCAAGATACATAAAAAACACATCAGGGCTTACAACATTACAAACAGTCTGAAAATCAACCCTACTGGGATAACATACATTCTACATAAAGACACCCTCAATGTATAATACAACTTACATAGCACATACCTCTAAATACAATAATACAACTAACATAGCACATACTTCTTCATACAATAATACAACTGACGTGGTACATATTCAATGCAATCGACCTCTAGGTACAATAATAACTGCATAGAATACAGCACATATTCTATGCAAATCACCTCCTAATACCATGGAAGATTTCACAATTATTATTAGCTATATCAAAGCCCTACTTATGAATAACTATCAATTTAAAAAATAACTACACCCCTCATTCTCAGTCACCTCTCTTATAAGCCTTGTGTTCTTACATGTCAAAATTGCATCAAAGAGATGTGACTATCTTTTAGAAACAAGACATAGTTTACCCTACAACAGCTCTTGACACTCTACAAACTCCAAATATAGCTCATAATTTTTTTTATCATTTAGTCAGGAGGGAAGAGCAGTGCCCATAACCCTTTTTTCAGGGACTCTAAGACTGGGGGAGGAAGGAAGGTATCCTCAGACCAGAACCTGACCCAAATACTTGCAACAGAGTGGACTCCACTAAAGGTACCCAAGGGCCAGGTGGTGGTGTTAAACTGAGCAACGGATTAAGTTTACCACTCTAGTAGGCCACGGCAGGATTTGAACTCAGAATTCAAAGAACTGGAACAAATACTGCGAGGCATCCTGTCCGATGATCTAATGATTCTGCCAGTCCACCATCCTAGACTAGTACTTTATTCAACAACCTCGAAAGGATGAAAGGCAAAGTTGACTTTGGCGGGATTCAAACTCAGTGAGCCAGAGCGAATAGTGCAAGGCATTCTGTCCAATGTGCTAATGACTCTGCCAGTTCATCGCCTAAATGGAGTATTGCTCTCTTGTTTGGTATGATACACTTCCTTCAATAAGGAAGTAGATTCTGTAAGTTCTCCTTATTGTACATCTTCAAACTGCGAGTGATCATTCCTCATTGTTCTGTGATCCTTCTCAGGTGCTATAATAACTGACATATTCTGCCTGGCTTCACTATTACATTCATTGCAATCATCCTTCTCTTTTATTACACCTGCATTATGTTTCTCTTTCTAAACCAAACTCCAATACAATCATTTGTTAACACACACACACATACATACATTACTCAACCTGCTAGAAATACCAGCCAAATCTCCCTCAAATTACACTCTACATCTTACATTGGATAATGTAGTCCTAAGAAAAGACAGGATGGTTACAGCTGAAATACTTTGATCATAGGACTGGTCAATCAAGACTGACCTGGGGCTAAACAACAACAAAAAACCTAATATACACTAGCGTGCAGCAATGCATACCAGTGTATGAGCCAACAAAGGAGGGAGCTTCCATGTGGTCAGTCAACCTGCTAGAAATAGCAGCCAAATTCCATAAAATCCCACCATACCGTCTTAAAATAAGAAGGACATATTGGACAATGCAGTCTTAGGCATACAATTAAGATGACATGGTCAAAAATGGAATACTTTTGATCATAGGTCTGCTTGATCAGAGCTGATGTGTGGCTACCAGTGCACAATACCACACACACACCAATGCAATATATTTACTTAAACACACACCAGTACACTACAACAGACACTAAGAAAAATCCATCAACATACCAATAGACACATACAACAATATACTTCAACACATCATTAATAACGCACTCACACACATACATACATACATACATACGGACAGACAGAAACCAACTTACAATAATAATAATCACACAGTAATATCTCCATGCACAGCAATACATATACACATGCGCACACACACACACAGCAAAATACCAAGACCATTTCTATGTTTTATAAGAAATACTATAGGAGCTGTAACACACACACACACAGATAGAGAGTGTATGTGTAGAGGGTGGTAGCAATTCGAGGGTGCAACATCTGCAATAAATGCAGAATTGGTGCACAAGAGGCAAGATATTTCCTTTCCTTCATGCAACGCAGTCAATATTCTACAAAATAATTGCTGCCGATAATGGTGGTGCCAAGTGTGAAGCGAAGACAAAAATTTTAAAGCATAAGAAAAAAACAATACAAAAAAGCAAGTGGCAAATAAGACGACATTTAATATTATAATGGATGAGTAAGAGATACAGCAAGAATGAATGACATCAGATGTGTGTGAAAGTAGGAGGTGTGGGTGGTAGGTGACAGCACTCAGATGGGGTGGGTGAGTATAATGCTGGCGGATATTGATAGTGGTGAAGACGGAGGGGATGTGATCTTACTGATTGTTTTTGTTTGCAATGCCAAGAGTGGTGTATTGGTTAATGGCTGTAGTAAAGGTTGGGATTTTGGTAAAGTTGGTGGTGTTGGTGGTAGTGTTAATGAATCAGTGGCAATGTTAATGAATTAGTGGTGCTGATGATTGGTGATTATAGCTTATATTATCGTAGGCAAAGATGATAACGATGATAGTCATAATGCTATTGTCAGTGATGAGGAGTGATACTGGAGGCAATATTATCGAAAGTGGTGTGTTTGGTGATATTAGTACTAGCAATGATCTGTAGTGGTGATGGTGATGGCATCAAGGATGGTAGTGTTGATGGTTATGATAGTGGTGGTAATGTTTGTGATAGTGGTGAAGGTGATGGTGTTGATGGTGATGGTGGTGAGGGTTGTGGTGATGGTGGTGAGGGTTGTGGTGATGGTGGTGAGGGTTGTGGTGATGGTGGTGAGGGTTGTAGTGATGGTAGTGAGGGTTGTGGTGATAATGGTAGTCATGGTGATGGTGGTTGTGATGGTATGAGAGATTGTGTCAGTGATGGCAATGGTGATGGTGTCAGTGATTGCGATGGTGGTGGTGGTGGTGGTGGTGATGGTGATAGAGGTGGTGATGATGGTAGTGGTGGTGATGGTATTAAAAATAGTTCAGTGATTGTGTCAGTGATGATGATGGTGGTGGTGGTGTCAGTGATGATGGTGTTCTAACCACGACCATTTCAGATTTTTGTGTATTATACATTGTTCAATGTGATATTCCACTTTTAAGATGATAGGGTGTGATTTGATGGAGATTTGGCTGCCATTTCTAACAGATCGAGTAAACATGTAGTAGCTCCCTCATTGGCTCACACCAATGATGTTGATGGTGATAGTAGTAGTGATGGTGATAGTAGTAGTGATGGTGTAAGTGAGGGTGGTGATGGTATCAGTGATGTTGGCAGTTATGGGACATATCGTTACTATAGTTAATTACAGTTCATTATGGTGGTAATGGCAATACATATGGAGACTTTCAATTAGAAGAAATTAATTATCAGTACCAGCACTGCCACCAACAACATCACAACTACCACCAATATATACAACACCTTCGCCAACACCCACATACCACCATGATCGGCACCACCAACAAGAACAACAACAAAAACAGCACCACCAACATCACAAAAGAATATCCCCACCAACACGAAAAACAATAATGAAATAAGTTTTAGTTACCAATTAAATAATTCAGCAGCTTAACCGGAAACTGTTTTTTCTTTAATTGAATATTATGTTTACTTATTTAATTTTTATTCATATTTTCTTTTCTTTACTTTTTTCATTTTCTTTGTTGCATATTTTATTTTTTTATTTTCTTTGTTACATATTTTCTAGTTATGATTTCGACCAAAAATGTATATATTTATGTATTTATCCATTACACTGCTTTTAGTGTAGATAAAACAATTAAAATATAAGATAAATCAAAAGACGGAGAGGTGTATAAAAGATTCACATGATTTTTAATTGTTTTAAATGAGTTACAAAACAGTGACATATTAATTGGAGAGGAAGCTTACAACAATGAGCATAATTGAAAATTAATTATATGAACTGCAATAATACTGATCTCTATTGACGAAGTTACAGAGAAAATTTTATATGGAGAACAAAAATATTTGATAAAAACCACCTAACAAAGAGCCTCTACATGGTAACTTGACCTGTTAGAAATAGCAGCCTAATCATCTGCAAACCACACCTTAATGTATTAAATAAGGAAAGGGCACATTAGATAATGTAGTTCTAGATATCACGAAAAAGATCGGATTATCACAATTGGATTGTCTTTGATCATAGGTCTGCTCAATCAGGGATGACCTAGGGTTAAATATCAACAACATGTACTACTTATTTTTATATATACTGGAAGAATGAGAAACTACTTGATAATGTTAGGAAAACTGTAAGAGTAATAGCACCAACAACAACAACAACTGTAGTAAACTATCATCTTCTAATCTGGCGGAATCCTTGAGGGTTGAGGAGACTTTCTACCAGATCTCAAGATAAAATTAATAGACATGATCAATGTGGAACTTTGTTATAATAATAATAATAACATCATCATCATCATCATCATCATCATTGTATGGCTGCTTTCCATGCTAGTATGGATTAGAAGGATTGCTATGGTCTGAGTCAGTTCTTATTCAGAGTTACTGCCCTTGAAAATGGGTCAGAGGACCACGTCTCACTTATACATTCCATTGTTTGCATGGTTTCTATGACTGGATGCATTTTCTAACACCAACCCACTTTACAGAATATACTGGGTACATATTATCATGGCACCAGCACTAAAGAAGTTACCTAAAGAGCCTTCTCTACTCTATGCTGTCTCTGTTTCTTCAAGGCAAATGTTACCAAGAGGGAGAATAGAAGAGAGAGTGATGACCAAGAGGATGAGGGAAGAGAGAGTATGAGTGTGATGGGGGAAACAGAGTAATAGGATGGTAGAGGAGGGAGTAATGGAAGAGAGACAGTGATAGCTACTTGTTGGTAGTAGGTAATAAGATTGAATAGAAAAACAGAATGTGCAGTGTGATAGGATCGCAATAAAGATGGGTTGTGTTAAGACAGAGTAATAGATAGCAAAAGAGATGGGCGATGGTGGTAGTGGTAGATGTCAATGAAGAGTGATATGGGAGAGTGAGAGTGATGGCTAGTAATAAAGAATGGTGATGGTAGGAAGTACTGAATATGGACAGATCTGATGCCATCCTTCATTACACAAGTGTTGTGATGGAAGATAGGTAGAGTAATAAAAGATGATGGTGGAAGAGAGGTAGAGTGATGGAGGCAATTGAATATGGACAGAATGAATGCCATCCCTTGTTACACAGGTGGTGTGGTACAGTGGATATGAGAGTGGGGAGAGTGATAGATGAAAGGGTAACAAAGAGGGCAACAGGAATATAATGGGTGGGAGACCCAATGTAGATATATTATACATCCCAACCTCTATCACCACCACCATCATTTTAACGACTATTTTGCCATACTTGCACTGGTAGGCACATCTTCTCCAGCACCGTGTGTCACCACTCATCATGGTTCTTTGTCATCTAATTTGTGAGCTTCAGCTTCTTGAGATCAGTCTTCACCACTTAGTCCTATGTCTTCCTACATCTCCCCCTTCATCGAGGTTCCATCCACTTCAAGTACTCAGCACTTCTTTATACAACTGCCTTCCTCCATATCCATCACATGCCTGTATCGCACTACATCTGATTCCACTTACATCCAACTGTTCTCTCAGCTCATTTGTGATCCATCATTCATATACACTAACATTACCAATCCAGTGGAGCATGTTCAATTTATTTATTTCTAGCTGTCACAAATCATTCAGATTCAAGACCCATATCTTGCTTGCCTTGTAGCATAGCACTTTAGACACAATTGTCATATTAACTACCCTTTACTTTGAGAAACCCTTTGTTACCAGCAGAAGTAATAGCTCTTTGAACTTTTTCCACTCAGTTCTCACTCAGGCTACTATGCTTTTGGAACACACACCTCCACTGCAAATTAGACTATCAACTAATTCTAGTGAGCAACCCAAGCATTTGAAGGAATTTATTTCATGTGTATTCTTACAACTAACTACTCCTGTGCATCTGCCACATACAAAAGCTGCCTTCTCTGTCAGCCTTCCTGTGATCCCACTACACCTTTCGTTCTCATTTTCTGTATATAAAGCACAGCCATTTCCCTGATGGCAGCAGGGTCCTGTCTTCTCTCCTAGTTACTAAAATTTCAGTCTTTGCTAAGTTTACTTTGAGACTTCTCAATTTAAAGTTTTGCTTCCATGTCTGGAATTTTTCCTCTAAAGCTTCTACAGATTCAGCTTTAAGATCTAGGTCATCAGCATACATGAGTTCCCATGGACAGCCAGTCTTAAACTCCTCTGTTATGACCTGGAGGACTATAATAAACAGGAGGAAGCTGAGGACTGAGCCCTAATGGAATCCTGCTTGCATACTAAATTCATCACTGAATTCATTGCTGACTCTCACCTTGCTTACTGCACCTCTGTACGTTGCTTGTATGGCTCTCATAAGCCATTCATCTACTCCTAATCTCCTTGGTGACCACCAGACTACAGAGCGTGGGACCCTGTCAAAAGCCTTCTCCAGGTCGATGAATATTAGCTAAGTATTTATCCTGTAGTTGTGTTACTAGGAAGAGGGCATCAGTAGAACCTCTTCCTGGCACAAAGCTGAACTGCATATCATTCAGGTTAATTCTGTTCCTCATCAACTGTGCAATAACTCTTTCCATAGTTTTCATAACCTGGTTCACCAATTTGATGCCTTTGTAGTTACCCTCTCTAGAGCATCTCTTCTGCCTGTGTAGCTGTTGACGATGATACTGCAGTAGGCATCTGTCAAGATGTCAGCAAACAAGTCTGGCATGTATACATAAAGTTCGAAAGGCAACCTATCCAAACCAGCAATTTGCTCCTCACACAACAATATACCACCAACTATATCTCAGCTGCTGCTATTGGATTTTTGCAACACTCCACGCATTCCACCAAGAGCTGTGGCAGGCCGTTGAAGTAAGCACTAAAGTCCACTACCATCTTCAGTCCATCACCTGCCCCAAACAGTTGAGTAATATGCTGCTGCAAAGACGCACACATCTACCTGGAACTGTGTAACACATGCCCTTCCCAGTCTGTCAAAAACCAAATTGTGGCTTTGTTGCCATGCCGTACCTCTGCCACCCAGGCCAATCAAACAGATTGTGTTCCCTCGTATGTAAGAGCACTCACCTTAGCTCTGACAACCTTCATATTGTGCATTGAAGAAATGGTCGTGGGCCATTCATTTGTTGCTAGCACATCAGTCATAATACCTATAATGTCATACAGTAAAGAAAAGAAAGGTTTACAACCAAAATCTACTCTACTTTCGAGCTGCAGAATGACTCTGGTAGAGTAGAGTATGTGTACCCTTAATGTGATAATAATAGCACATCCCCAGAAGGATGAAAGGCAAAGTTGACGACAGTGGGATTTGAACTCAGAGTGCAGTGAGCTAGAGCGAATACTGTAAGGCATTCTGTCCGATGTGTTAATGTAATAATCATAATAATAATAATAATGAATAATAATAATAATAATTGTTTCTAACATAGGCACAAGGCCAACAACCCCAGTACTTGACTGGTACTTTATTTTATCGACCCCGGAAGGAGGAAAGGAAAAGTTGACCTCGGCGGGATTTGAACTCAGAGCGCAGTGAGCCAGAACGAATACTGACTGCAAAGGCATTCTGTCTGACACGCTAATGACTCTGACAATTTGCAATAATAATAATCCTTACTACAACAACAACAACAACAAAAACTGGCGAGGGAGCCTCTTATGTGGTCCCTCGACCCGCTAAAAATAGTAGCCAAATCTCACCCTATGGTCAAACAAAAGACGACACATGGGATTATATAGTCCTTGATACACAAAATAAAATCAGGATAGTCACGGCTGGAATGCCTTTTGATCATAGGTCTGCTCGATCAGGGCTGGCCTGGGGTTAAACAACAACAACAACAAAAGGTGAAACAGTACCTTTCTGATTGTTTAGTACTTGTAGACTCTGCCTCCTCTGCCTCATGGCACTCTTGCTAGCGGACCAATTATGTAGGAACGTCTTGGAGGTGGCACTGATGCTCTTGGTATCAAGATTTGCTGGTGAGAGACAACAAACATACATTGGAGGTTTACATATTATCTAATGTGTGTGTGTGTGTTTGTTTACACACACACACACACACTTGCATACAGATATGCACACACACACACACACACATATCCAAAAACGTGTATTTGCATTATTTCTAATACACACACATACACACACACACACATGCACACACACATACATACATACATATACATATATGCATGCACACACACACACACACACGCACACACACGCAGAGACAACACATCGACACATATGCCACCTACCTAAGCTCTTTGCCATGACGATGATCTTGTCCCGGTACCTCTTGCAGTGGCACACTGGGTTGCCGTGCAACTCAAGTGTCACCAGCTCGTTCATGTTCACCAGTGCCTCTGCGATGTCGCTGAACTGTGACATCTCGTTGTCTGATGCATAGAGAGTGGTCAGCTGGTTGAGAGGGTGGAGGTCTTTGAGGGTGGTCAGTTTGTTGTCAGAGACGTTCAGTACTTCCAGGCCGACCTGTTGATGTAGAGGGTAGATGGGGTGATGGTGTATTGGTGGTGGTGATGGTGTGGTGGTGGTGGTGATGTATTGGTGGTGATGGGGGTGGTGGTGTATTGGTGGTGGCGTAAAGTAATAGTGGGAGTGAGGTTTGGTGGCGGTGGTGATGTTTAGCGATAGTGGTGGTTATGGTGGTGGTCATCTGGTGATGGTGCTAGTGTTGTAGTAGTGGTGGTGGTAGTGATGGTAGTGTGGTGGTAGTAGTGCTGGTAGTGTGGTGGTGGTAGTGGTGATGTTTGGTGGCAGTAGTGTTGTGATGTAGTGGTGCAATTATGCAATAGTTATGCAGTGATGTAATGGTGCAGTGATGGCCTGTTGATCTTGCTCGAAATCACAGCAAACATATCAAATGATAAAAATGGTAGTGCTAGGTATCTAAAGAGGTTAT
>JAOPJM010001738.1:16736759-16749347 GCA_027124095.1 Muusoctopus leioderma
TTGTTTCTAACATAGGCACAAGGCCAACAATCCCAGTACTTGACTGGTACTTTATTTTATCGACCCCGGAAGGATGAGAGGAAAAGTTGAACTCAGAGGGATTTGAACTCAGAGCGTCAGAACGAATACTGCAAAGTATTCTGTCCAACGCGCTAACTACTCTGCCAATTCACTAATAATAATAATAATAATAATAATATTAAAAATAAGACTACTGAAAAATATAAATAATAAAATAAGAGCATCTCTAGAAATAGAAATCAGCAAGATATTGGGAATGAAAAATGAGAGATGACCAGAAAGAAAAGAATGGAAAAAAGGAACAATATCAGGTAGCTAGATGTCAGGTATACTTAGCAAGGAGAAAAGCAAAAAGAAAGAGGTTTTCCAATTTTCTGTGATGTGATGATCGAAGGTGTGAGGTGTTCTGGATTGCAAAGCAGTGTATCAGTATGAATCGTTGGTGAAAAGTGTGTACATAATGATAGCAGTGCACTTACTCTCACAGACACCAAGAAGAAGGAGACATGGAAATGCTACTACAAGAAGTTGCTGAATGAGGATAATATGTGGGAGAGGGATCGACTACACCAAGTAGACCCAACAGACGGACTAGCTATTGAAATTGATAGCAATATGGCTGAAATAGCCATTAAGGATATGAAAGCAGAGAAAGCAGACACACCACCATGGATAGCTGGAGATGTCGAAAATATCCGACATGTACTAGTCACTCACATAATCAATCAGGTAGTACAGGAAGGGGTCATTACCAGTGACTGGCATAGCAGTATCATCATCAACTGCTGCAAGGACAAAGGAGATACTCTAGGAAGAAGCAACTATGGAGACATCAAACTGATGGACAAAGTTATGAAAGTAACAGAAAAAGCACAACGAATTAGGAAGAAAATTACATTAAATGAAATTAAGTCCAAGTTTTTGCCAGGACGGGGGTACCACTGATACCTTATTCCTAGTGAAACTACTACAGGAGAAGTTCTTAGCAAAGAGCAAACCACTATGCCTAGCAGTCATTGACCTGGATAAGGCATTGGAAAGGGTTACCACACTCTGTAGTATTGTGGTTGCTAAAAGCTTTACAGAGATGTTATCAGCAATGTGGGAGTTAGCAACGAGTTCAGCAAGGAATTTAGCATGCCAGTAGGTGTACATCAGAGCTTGGTTCTCAGTCCCATCCCATTTCCAGGCAATTACAGAGGAATTTAAGACTGGCTGTCTGTGAGAAATTCTGCATACTGATGATCTAGTTCTCCTAGCTGAATCTGTGGAAGAATTAAAGAACAAATTCCAAATGTGGAAGCAAACCTAGAATCAAGAGATCTTAAAGTAAGCCTAGCAAAGACAAAAGACAAAAGTTTTAGCAGAAAAGAAGGTAGAACTCTACAGCCATCTGGGAAGTGGCCATGCTTAATATGCAGTAAAAGAGTAGGTAGGAATTCCTTACAGTATACTCAATGCAAACTATGGCTGCACAGGAGGTGCAGTGGAATCATAGGCAGGATGACAGAGAAGGACTTCGTATGTAGCAGATGCACAGGCGTAGTTAGCAGTAAGAGCACCCATGATTTTAATTCTTTTAGAGGCCTGGAAGGCTCCTAGAAGTAGTTGACAACTTCTGTTACCTAGATGACCTAATCATCAGTGGAGGTGGGTATTCCAAAACTATAGCAGCCAGAGTAAGAATGGGGTGGAAAAAGTTCAGGGAGCTATTACCTCTGCTGATAACAAAGAGATTCTTTCTCTGGGTGAAGGCCAGGTTTTATGATGCTTGTGTATGAAGTTTGATGTTGAATGGTAGCAAAACATGGACATTGAATGAGAAGAATATGCAGAGGCTGGAAAAAAATGAGAAGAGCATGCTCTGCTGGATGTGTAATGTTAGTGTGCATGAATGATGGAGCATAAATGAGCCCAGAGAAAATCTAGGTATAAGAGGAATCAGCTGTAGTGTGCAAGAGAGAAGACTGAGCTGGTACAGACATGTGATGTATATGGGGGATAATGACAATTTGGTAAATAAGTGCCAAGTAATCCAAGTGGAAGGAACATGCAGAAGAGGAAGACCAAGGAAGATATGGGAAGAAGTGGTGAAAGCTGATCCCAGAAAAGGGACTGTATCAAGTGGTGAGATGCTGTGTTGGAGAAGATAGATCCAACACATGTAAGCATGGAAAAATGGACATAAAATGATGATGATGAGGACAGGTAAGGAATGATGTGGAAAATTACACTAACAAAATCCCAGGCTGTATAAACACTCCTGAAGAAGGAACCAATCTATAAAGTGCAGCTCACATAAAATGAAATTAAAAATGTTCTTCATTGTACTTAAAGCTATTATTTGGACCCAACTGATTTGGATGAACTAGAAAATAATATGAACTGATGATGATTAATTCCTCAGATAAGCATCAAGCTTTTGAGTTAAGGAAGATGGTGTCTTTCCCCAAGAACATTACACATGAATTAAGCAGTTCAAATGATAATAAAAACCATGTCATGGCCCAGTTTGCTAAAACTTAAACTACAAATAGTCTACGCTTAAAATTATAATTTTTTTTAAAAAATGTTCATCATATCAATAAAATGACATGTGTTTTCATGTAGGTTTCATCTCCCTCCCCTATCTTACTGGCTGAAAACCCATGACAGAAACTGTCTCTGAGACAAGCCAATGAGGGAACTTCCACATAGTTGTTCAACCTTCCAGAAATAGCAGCCAAATCTCCCTCAATCCACACCCTACTACTTTAAAAAGGGAATGACACATTGAACAATGTAATCCCTAGTATACAAAAAGGGGATGGTCATGGCTGGAACTCTTTTCACCACAGGCCTGCTTCATCAGGGCTGACCTGGAGCTAAACAACAACTGTCTCTGGGTATAAACATGGCATTACTCACGACTAAATATATTTTTTTATTTCTTAAATTTTCATGTGTGTCCATGACTACCTACATCATGATGACTATGTTAAAAAAAAATATCAAAAAAATCTGTGGCTATTTATTAATGACACATTAACAGCTGAAAACATTCAAGCTGTATTATAAAGCTTCTACAAAATTTATGCTCTGGAACTGTTTCATATTCCTATTTTAACTATAGTTTTTATACATTATTGTTATTTTTTGATACTATATTATAGTTCAATTTAGTTATGAATTTTCTCCATAAGGTTTTTTGTAATATTAGTTCATTTAGTTTGCTAATATAGTATTTTAACACACCTGAAAAGCTGGTGGACATTTTCACACAACATTTTTATTTTTCATGGTGCAATATCGATTTGTTGCTATATTTTCTCTGGTTTTCATGTTTATAGTCTAATTTTAACACATTCAAAATTAGTGTTTCCTTTGTTTTTTTAATTTTTCTCATTCACTTTTTTTGTTTTGTTCTGCTTCTTTATAGTGTTTGCAGTTCTACCACCTTCAGTCCTTATGGTTTTCAAAAACATTTATTTTATAGTGAGATATCAACACAATTATACGGGGAATCTATTTCACATTTCAACACCAGTTACATCATATATATAGTTTATATTAATATTTATATATCACATTATAATTCAGTGTAGTAACTATATTAGTTTTCTTCTTTATGTTTTCGTGATATCAATTTGCATTAATTTGCTCATACAGTATTTTAACACATGTATAAATCTGCTAGACATTTTTATTATATTTTTGTTTTTCCTTTCCTTTATCCTATATTTTCTTCTTACTTAAACATTTTGAAAATTAGTGTTATATATTTCATCTATCTTTTACGCTATATCTTTCTTCAGAGCATCTTTGAAACTCAATGGTGTTTTATCATGATAGTTTTCAAATCATTTTGTTCTCGTTAAGTGATTAAACACCAATATACTAGTGAGTGTGTGTGCGTGTGTGTGTGTGTGTGTGTCTGGGTGTGTGTGTGTGTGTGTGTGTGCGTGTGTGCGTGTGTGTGTGTGTGTGGGGGGGGGGGGGGTCAGGGGCAGGCAGGATGCTCTAAACTAAATAGCACATCACTTTCCAAACACATATGGAACAAAAAAAAACGAAGTAGACACCACAGTTTCATGGAGAATCCCAGATGCAGCAGCGTATTTCAGGAACAGAGTAAAGAGATCAAATTTCTGTTTAGTAGAACTGAAGATAATGATTTTAGAGAAAGCTTATATTAACGACTGCTTTAATATTTTGTTTAATTTGAAATATATCCCTAAACATTGCACATATTTTTCTGAAATCATAAACTCAATCTGTGGGAAGAATCTATTTTTAAAAGGGGAGAGGGAGAAAATATGTTATGATTACTAGTTCAAGATGTTTCAGATATTTATCAAACATGGATATCACACTAACAACAGCAACAACACACACATGCACTACTAACAAACACTAGAAAGTACAAAGAAAGTAGAAAGATGTAATAAATAAATAGCAAAACACAGCAGTAACCAATTACAACAGAAGCAGGGGGATGGGGATCTCCTATAATCATATGTACACTGAGAGACCTAACCAACAATATAAAACGAAACTAGAATTCTCAAGGAGACAGGAGATGTAAACAATCTGAGTTCTACAAATTCAATCCATAAACATTGCAAAAATATATTCCCGATTTCTAAATTCCTCAAGTTCAGCATAAAACTCAATTGGTTAATGTCTCAATTTCAACGAAGATAACTTTCTACTTAGTAAGATATTAACTTCTTTATTAGAAAATTTAAAAAATAAAAATACATAGATCCATGTTATATTTATGGTTATGAGTACATTAAATTACATATATAGATACACTATAGTTTACATGGCTTATTCTAGTAGACACACTTAATATTACCATTGCATAAGGTAGGCACATATAGGCTGGAATCTGCATATGCAAGCTGACATATAAATATAAACAGAAATCTCATAAAAACTCAAGTTACTATCGTTATAAATTTCAGAAGATAACAAAACGATTAAAATTGAAAGAAGTATAAATGGAGAAAAATAAATAAATAAAATGAGAGAGGGAGGGAGAGAAAGAGAGAGATATGTAAATGGAGTTAGAGCAAATAGTCAATATCATACTGTTACAAAATGCATCTTTTCTATATTTTCTCTTTATTGGTTTTAATACTTATAATATACCAGACAACTACATAGCATGTTACAAACCACAATAGAGGACAACATTACCCCACAGAACAACATAGAATACCAACAACATTACCCTATACAGCAATATAGAATACCAACATTATCACCCCATACAGCAATATAGAATACCAACATCTCCCCATAGAGCTATATAGAATACCAACAACATCACCCTATAAAGCACCATCCCTTTACTACATTCAACAGTGCACAAGTACCTGGATTTGTACATTGTACCTATATGTTCGACCAGTTACCTATGTGCCATAGGTCTGCTTCATTAGAACTGACAGGGGCTTACGCAATAACAACAACAGTGTACTACATAAAAATCACAGGTACACTAGACTGCATTTAACCCTTTTGATACCAACCCTCCCAAAACTGCCCCTGGTTCTATGAAACAAAACTACCCATTTTAAAGTGTTCCCATTTAAATTAAAACCTTCCAACATAATTTTATATAAGAACCTTTTGGTAAGTTATGTTACAAATACTATCTTAGTAATGAAATAGTTATTAATTTTAGTAAATCCCTCCAAATTCTTCATTAATTAGTTGAAATACAGCGTATTTCATTAGAAATATGGTCACAAAGGGGTTAATCAAACATAGGGATAGAGCCAAGCTCATACAAATGCAGAATGGTGCACAATGTATGAAAAATTTGCAAAGGTTATTCATATGATACAAAAAATGCAAACAACAATAGATATTATCAACCAAAACAGGAATCTATAAACACTATCCACAGGCACACACACAGTTATATTTCAAAATATTTATTTTGCCACAAGTTTCCAGAATTGTTTCAATTGTATTAAATGCAGCCTTCTTTCCAGGTTTTAAGTCACAAAACATAACCTGTAAGTATCAAGTATTTAGTAGTGAACCATATAAACATGAAGAGAATCATGTCTTAAAGTTCATTTTTTATCAATATTGATAAAAGCCTCTCTCTAGCTGACAGGATATACCAGGTACTTTAATTACTTTGAGGTCAGTTTGCCAACAATCTGAACATGTTGTGGTCCTATGAACCAATCAAGAGTCAAAAACAAGGGATTAATTAATTAATCAGTTACATCTATCACAAGAAGCATTTACTAAGTAATTCATTTGCAGTTAATGTGTATCAAAGGACCAGAATATCAAAAGTCAAACTTATATTTGTCTCACCAGTTTAGACTTTGAAGGTCATTTTTGTCCCTGGAAACAACTATGATTAAAATAACAATCTGATAAAGCTAAAATATCACATAAAAGATAATACATATGACAAAGTAGGATCATACTAAGTTCTATACATCTATTCTGACAAGGTTAACTGGAATTTAATCATTATGTGTACATGTGTGAATCTAAAAAGAAAAAACAAAACAAAACAAATTAAACCCAGCGTCTGATGGTGTCATTGCATCCATAGTCAAATAAAAAAAAACACTTCTTCATCATCTTAATTTCGATATTAGGGCCAAAATTTCATGTCTGCTAAAATTGTTTAACCACAGGACAACCCTGATACAGAAAACCTATGGTTAACGGTCTTCCAGTCATGATAATATCTTTTTTTTTTCCAGACATAATGTATCTAAGACTACGTTATCAAATATGTCCTGCGTTTGTAAGAAGGTAGGTTGTGATTTGAGGGAAATTTGGCTGCTATTTCTAGCAAGTTGAGCTGAATAATCCAAGTCAGACTTTTGTAATAAGTTTAGCCAACAAAATGTATCAGACTAGAGAATCAGTACTCTGGATATTATTTAATCTATAATCCACACTATAATCTGCCATACACTTTAGTCTGTTCTTTTATGATCAAAGGCACTGAAAGTGTCAAGACAAATAAAGTTCACTTAGTACAACAACCCTGAATTCCTTAATAATCAGAGTTTCATAGGGGAAGCTTTGACAACAGAGCACATATTTGAGGTTGACTGATGTTGTAGCTATTTTGGTAGCACTGTCTGTTTTAGTTAGTGTTAAAAATGTCTTTAAGTCAAAGGTTGTCGTTTAACACCATGTCCATTCAAACTGAGCAGACCTGTTATCAAAGGTGCTCCAGCCATCTCCATCTTGTCTTTCTCTTGGGCATTACTTATTTAGGGCTACATTATCCAATGTGGTCCTCCATTTCATGCTATAATTTGAGAGAGATTTGGCTACTATTTCTAGCAGGTCCAGCAATCATGCAGAGACTCTTTCCTTGGCTCATTAAGTTAAAGGATTTATAGCTAGGGTGTCAGGTCATACCCTGTTAAGTGTCATATCAAGCTGCTAGGAGTATAAAATACTTTTTTGATATAGTCTTTGAATTGAAATTTTAAAAAAATTATCTTTGTTTCCATATTTATTTATAAGATTACCAATAAAGTACCAGTGAATGTTCAGAAAAGGGGAAGGGGTTGAAAACTACTGGTGTAGATATTTGTGAATATTTTCATATACTTTCAGGAACTGTGTAGATTGAGGTAGACTACAACAAACTGTGCTATTTGCATGGCTGTTGTCTTTCAGTATTTTTGTTTCATAATGTAGTTAGTATATGAATGTGTATCTTGTCATGATGTATAGAGCATTGTTTGGAATGGTATCTAATTTACTGGTGCTCTGATAGTTCATCTTTATGTCACCAGCCTATCACATATCTTTGTGGTTCTTTACAAGCATCCTTTGCCTGCAAGCTTGTCTTCTCCCTGTCTCTGTCCTCAAATATAACCTCATATTCATAACCAGACAATCTTATGATTTTACTATTCTTTTAATATTCAGTGGAGTTTTAGTAAAATAATTAGTTATTTATCATGATTAAACATGCTGGCCAAAAGCACACTGTCTAGACAAGTAATCCAAAATGTGCACAATATGGAAGCTTCTATTGGTACCAATATTTCAGAGAGCACAAAATCTCTTTTTCATATCTATCTAGAAGATTGGCCAGATTGGCTTCTCTATAAATACACTTATATTAGTATCAATTTTTAAGAGTTGTATGGTCTTTTTTCCCCATCAATACATGATATGATAGGCTTATGTATATGCAAAAGCATAATTCAACTTATATAATTTAATGTTTCCATGTCTCATGAGCAAATATGAAAATACTGCAGATGGGAGGCTATTAACACAATCAGAATAAAAAAAAAGAAAATGAAAGATATGTTTAGATATTGAAATACACATGTACAAACCTTAATGCCCTTACAAGACTAGAAATATACACACACACATATACACATATAATGAGTTTTCTCAGGAACTTCAATCAATGTAATATTCAAAATGACCACCTTCCAAGTGAATCATTTTAGTGTTACAGTCTCATAAAATAGGCATATTTTATATTTTTTCTATGGTAAATCAGAAACAACACCTAAGATAATATCATTTTGAATAGTTAAAGTATCCTGCACTCAATTTTAAAATGATTGCTAAGAAAAATGTTATTGAATAAGAATTTTATAATTTAATAGCAAAATTTTGCAATGATTTGCATTTGTATGTGAGTGTGCATGTGTTTGCACATTAGCATCGTCACAGGTTGCTATGAGTCATATGTGTGTTAAGATGCTATATGTTGAAGTTTTGTATGTATATGCATTGCCATTCTATAGCTATATGCATTCTATTTTGTACGTACATATGTTGCGGTTCTAAAGCTGATATGCATTGTCTGTCTGATGATAGACAGGGATTTTGTATTTTTAGGATAGTCTCTGCAACTATACATCTCATCTTAATTTCAATATTCAAACTTGTTTTTATAAGCATACAGTGATACTAACTAGTGACTTCTTGTTTAATTCCCATAGTTGTGGAATATGTATTAAATATATCTCTCTGTTGATGAACAGGAACTTATACACTTAGACTACTGTAAGCTTTGTCAGCTTATATGTATTCGTTGGCTAGCAACTGTTGTGAAGGGACAAAAACGATATATCCATATTGATTCTATTTGCATAAAGTCAGTATTTTGTTAGAATCAGTATTATGTGTAAGGATAATTTTGTATTTGTTGTTTCAGTAGTAAATAAAAGCATTAGGCTTGTTGGAAGCTTGGTGACATTTTATTTTATCCTTTTTCTATCAGTTTTGTATTCTGAATATAATTTGTTTCTGTAATAAATTATAAATTTCAGGGGTTGGTGTTGGTTTCTATTTCCTTAGCAGTGTCATGGTTATGAGAATTAACTCATATGAAGATAAGCTTAAAAATTCAGAGTCTTTGAACCCTAACACTAGTGGGATATTATTCAAATACTTTAAGTGTTTCAAAGAAGATATTGATATCCCTTAGACTGTATACTAACTTCATTTCAACATTTAAAAGGAGTTGAAAGAGAAAAAATATTTGGAGCTATTGTGGAGGATGGTAGGAAATATAAAACTTGAATTGTTCAATAAAAGAAGTCTTCAATGTTCCAAGTTCTTCAACCATTTATTATAGGATAGATGATTTATATTTGTTTTATAAGAAAGTATTGCATTCATACACTCACAAATACATTTATAAAGTAACTACACAACTTAACAAGTAAAATCATTATTAAGCAGAAATAATGAAGGAGTATTTGCTACAAGTTAAAAATAAAAAATAAAATCGATAAATGAAAGTCTGAATATCTTCTGCTTTCTGAAAAGTAACACCATTCAGTAGGAATTAATGTTTTGTTTCTACTATGCAGATTTCCAGTTTTACAAGTTTACTTTGGTCAAATATATTGTTTTGTATAATGTTGTTATAGTATTGCTGTATTGTGAAGAACTAGAAATGATAGAAGCAAATGAAAAGATGTGATGTTGTAAATATGTCTAATCTAAGCCAACAAACTGAACAGGACACCAACGATGATTATGATGATGATTATGGTGGTGGTAATGGTGATAGAGCTTTGGCTCTTTAGTTATAATGCTAGACCTTATTTCAAGTGTGAGGACATTTAATTCAGATTATGTAGCTAGATTAAAAGTACCAGTTTATCAAGGAATCTAATCTGTAATGTGTTATAGATTATGGAAGGGTGTTTTTTAATTGTTTAATGGAAAATAAACCTCAACTAAGAGTCAATGTTAAAAGTCTTTGCATCAAGACATGGAAATTACTTCACCTACATTTGCTAGAATACTTAGAGGAATCCGCTGTAGCCAAAAAAGATATCCACCTGATGGCTGTGCATGATAACCTTAACAGAATGGGCTGTAGTACACAACCTATCATATGAATCCCAGCCAGAGGTTGGCTCCAATGGCAAAGCAGACTTAAACAATTGGTGAACTCTGGCCTGAAGTTGAAAGTTCCAAAATATCTGGTTTATATTCTCAATGGATGGGTGAACTGTGAGGCAATATAAAATAAAGACTTATATTTTACCAGAAAAACAATGGCTCACTAGCAGTGGATTTGAACCCATAACTAATGATCAGATAAATCCAATCAGCCATCTCACCTCTATTGTAGAACCTCAAACTCTGTAGCATATTGCAAGAAAATCAATTAGCAGTTAATCAAAAAGAAAAAAAATTAACACTACTATCAACATGAACTGAACCCATAGGTGAATAATGCGCAGTAGTTTACAAAGGACTAGTGGTATACATGAGGAGAGGGAGTGAGGAAATAATTTCTAAAAGCAGTATCATTTATACTGCACCAGGAAAAGCAGAGCCCTACATACTAACAAATAAAAAAAAGCAAAAGAAGTCATATAGCATGACTTGCAGATAACATGCATGTTTGGGGGTTTGCTTTATGGATAAATTGTGTGAAGGCTTGTGGGGATTATTAGCAATGGGGAAATACAGTAGGTGGCTCCATCAAAGTGTTGCAAGAGTAAACATAGGCAGGTGGCATAACAGAAGCAACAGTTAATGGAAATCAATGGATTATCTTTATAATTTTCCGTTTTATCAAAATTTTGTTTCTGTTTACAACAAAACAAAACAAAAACATTTTATACACTTTTTTCTCTCTCTATTATAGTATAAGCTAGATCATTCTAGAAACTAACAAATTTAATATATGAATTTCAGGGGCAGGTGGTTTACAGTTGAATGCACTTTCTAATATTGGTTGCTCAACCATGAGGAGAGTTATGATGACTGAGGCAGTAAAGTCCCAGAGATTTAGAGTATTTAGTTCACTATCCTAGTCCAGTAAGTTCAAATCCTTCCAAGGTTCAGTTTACTTTGTATTTCATTTATATAATGTTGATAAATAAGCAACAGTAATATAGCAGGTTGATACATTTGACTATGACAATTTCTCTACAAAAGCTGGCTTGTGCTAACTCACAAGAAATTAATACTTCAGTTATTTTAGCATGGTGTAATTAATTCACATAATAGCAACCAAAACCAGCTGTTTTACAATATCTAGTGGGGGAACATACCACTTGGAAGTTTGAATTTGACTTTGTGTTTGTCTGAAGTTGACAAAATAAGTCCTTTCCAGAGTTAAATAATTCAACAATAACCACAACAAAATATTATCTTGTAAGTTTTCAGAAGAAATAACTTTAAAAAAAAGCAATAATTTGGTTCGTTTAATTAAAGCACCAGAGTAAACAAACTGCTTAGAGGCACAGCAAAACTTGAATTACTTTGTAAATCAATCAAAAAAAATAAAAATAAGGAATATATGAAGCTGCCACAAATATCTAACAAGAGAGATATATTAAGTTTCAAGATTACATTTTAAGATTTTAATTCTAAATTGAAACATATATAATATTTACTACTGTTTTAAAATGTCACTCACATTTCATACTAGTCTGATGGAGAATCTTAAAAAATAAATGATATGAAAATTATCATGTGAATCAATTTACAAGCAACCAATTCCATTATGGAACAATAATTGCAAATTTGAACAGGATTAGTAGTGTGATATCTTTATTGTTTTTGTGAGCTTCTTTTATCAGAGATGATAACAATAAGGACAGAACAAAGAAATAAATGTATCAAAGAAAGCAACAATCAAAGAGAAACATACACTATTCAAGTTATAAAATAGATTTTCATTATTTACTTAATCTTTTTTGCTTCTTTGCTCTATCATTTTCCCACCACATTCTAAACAAATATATAGAAGTGTGTGAGTGTATATTATTTACACAACCTCAAATGTTTTTCTGTATATTATTTACACAACCTCAAATCAAGGTAGAATCACAGACATAGAGAAATAGTAACTTAATATGTTGGCAGAACTGAGTAAGAAATTTATATTTTACTAGATGAATACCCGGCGGCGTTGCCCAAGAAATAAAAGCACGCAGTGAGTGGCCAATTTGTTGAATGAGAATCATCGTAATTCTGCATGAATATATTGTTTAAAACACAGTGTTTATATTATTTGTAATAGAGTTGCATGATTATTTTTTACTTCTTAAAACGTTACTTGCATTTCAATAACCCACT
>JAOPJM010001738.1:16848675-16858807 GCA_027124095.1 Muusoctopus leioderma
TATATATTTATATATATATATATATATATATATATATACTTTTTATTTGGTCTTTTAAATGAGAAAGTGACTTCGAAGTTTCGCCTTCAACGGCTTGTCAAACTGTCGAACACATGGATGAAGAAGTTTAAAGAAGGGGAAATCAGCATTGAAGACAAACCACGCAGTGGGAGACCATCAACAGCAACCACTGACACGAATTGCCAGTGAGTGGACGAATTGATTCACGCGGACAAACGAGTCGCAATCCGTGAGCTTGCTGCACAACTGGACTGTGGTCACAATGCATTACAGAAGACTTTTGGTATCGGAAAATGTGTGCAAAGTGGGTACCTCGACAGTTGACACCCGATTTGAAAGAGAGAAGGGTGGAGGTCTGCTCTGATCTACTGGAAGCGTTTGAAGCCAATGAAGATACGTTTTTTTCCGAACTGCTGACAGGGGATGAAACGTGGGCGTATCTTTATGATCCGGAAACGAAGGCTCAGTCCATGGAATGGCATCACAGCTCTTCTCTAAGGCCTACGAAGTGCAAGAGCCAGTGATCGGCACAGAAAGTCATGGTGGCTGTTTTGGGGAATGACAAGGGCGTCATTCTCCTTGATTTTCTGGAACGTGGCTGTACTGTCAACAACGAGCGGTACATTGAGACACTAAAAAAGCGTAGAGAAGCCATTAGGAACAAGAATCTGAAACGATCCACATTCACCATGATAATGCGTGACCACACACATCAGGCAATCAGCAAATTGGGCTGGTCAATGGTCCCCCATCCTCCATACAGCCCGGATCTGGCGTCCTACGACTTCCACCTGTTCAGTCCAATGACAGATAGTCTTAGGGGACAATGATTTGATGACAGATGTGGTGACAGTGGCTGTGAAGAAGTGGGTACAACAGTGCACACCGGAATTTTTTCAAAGAGGATTCGAGAGTTGGGTTCAACGATGGCGCAAATGCATCATTTGTGATGGAGACTATGTTGTGTAGTACCTTTGTATAGAGGAAGAGTTAGTCTACCAATATGTGCAATTTGAACGACCTATGTCAGTTAATAAAATAGTTATGCCCACTTTTGTATTACTTTCAGTACAACCCTCGTGTGTGTATCTCCCAGTGTACGCCTGGTTGAACATCCTAGATGGATGTCGTTGTGGATGTGTAAGTTATCCTCGAAGGGATCGTATGGCGTTATGGTTCCATGACAAAGTATATCGATGTACATCAATGATCTAACAAAAGAAAGTTGTTTTTCTCTTAACCATACGCAGTCATAACTACAACTCTGGAGAAAATTCAAATACTTTTCCAGGAAAGCGGCTCAAGCGAATCCTTTGTTCTTTATTTTACTGGTTTCGGTCATTTGATTGAGGCCATGCTGGAGTACCAAATTGCAAACAATATTTCTTACAATAACTGGTTTTTAACTTATGCTGAGAGCTACTTTTTTAAAGGGGAAACCGTTGATTATTAAATCGATCCGATTTAATCAACGGTTTGACTGGTTAACGGCAAAGTCGACCAGCGAACCGAGACCGCGGCGTGGTTTCATTCCTGAGTTGAAGACATGTCACTTACACTGTTAATGCTCTTGGGAAAGGAATCATCATCACAACATCCAATGCTTTCCACTCCTAAAAATATAGTCTTTGTTTAGTCAAAAAACCAGTATCGCTTTAAGATTTCAAAAGATATTTGAACTGAAAGCTGAGTTTTCATTCCAATTCATTGCTAATGGTCTTGAGAGAGGCATGAAAGTTACATATCATTTCCCCTCTCCTATACACCTGTTTATTCGATGGATAAATCGATACGTGTGTGTGTATAAGAGGAAAAGAGAATGAGACAAATATGTATTGATTTTATCCGTCGAATATATATATATATATATATATATATATATATACACACACATACATGCATATTCATGCGTATCGATCTAACCTATAATTCTACATACAGTAAAATACAGTACCTGTATAGTGTATGTGTATATGTATTAGCATACTGTGCGTTACACTTACAGCTGGAACAAACTGTTACCATACAGTTCTTGATTCTGAAGACTACTACTACTACTAATTCAACAACCATCACCACTATCATACATATTCTGTACCTTCCACCTGCTACATACTATGTAGTTCTATATTTGCATTGAAAGCTTTAACTCCTTCCCTTCGCGCTTGTTTATATTTCTTTTTCTGCATGAATGCATTCGTATCTTTGATATGTGTGAGTGTCTTCTGTGTATGGAAATTCTGTTATAACTACGATAGTTAAAAAAAAAAATGAAAAGAAAAAGTAATAGGTTAAGGTGTGTAATTAAACACAACGGGATCATATTTACTTAGTGCGTAAACAGGTATTGGTGATAGAAGGAAAGAGAGAGTGGAATGAGGTACGCATGTGTTTGTATATGCTTGGCGATCGGATTCAAATATGCAAAAGGTGACACATAGAAGACAGGAGACATTGAAATAATCATATATATATATATATATATTTGTAAACATTTCATCATTAAAGAGTAAACAAATAACCATCAGAAAGTCATCTTATCATTTTTCAAATATATATATATATATATAGAGAGAGAGAGAGAGAGAGAGAGCACTGGACATACATATGGAAAGAGAAGTATAAACATCTTGGACCTTCCACCTGCTACAGAAAATAATTAAAACAACAGAGGAATATACAAACTGGAGATGGAAAGACGGATAAATGTGCGGACAAGGAAGCAGAAAGACATAGACAGAGGGCAAATCAAAATTTTATCAAGATAAGTGGACCACGAAGAGAAAGAAAATCCGACACTAAGCTTTGTTACACTAAGAGAAGCAGGCCGATTGCAGTCAGAAGTAAACAAAGAGAGAGAAGCACGGAAGCAAAGAGAGAAAGGTGAGAAGGGTATAAGAGAGAGAAAGAGAGATAGAGATTTAGTGAGTATGAGAGATCAGGGAGACTATAAGCAAATAGAGACAAACAAATAGAGAGAGGGAGTAATAGGAAGAGTTACATATAGACAAACAAAGAAATAAAGCCCAAACCTTTCATTTGAAAACAGCTAAACAGAGAGGAAAGGTCAGACGGAGAAGGAAGAAAATGATTAATTATAATGAGAAAATAGGTATGTACCAGATTCGTATTAGAAACATCTGAATGGTGAGATTGACTGTTTTCTGAACATTTTTTAACTTAATGCTTCTTTAGTTAAAAAAATAAAATCTTCACCTTTTTGATGGTTTGTCATGTGTGGAATATTGGATAGCAGCCACTTTTGTTTATTCATGTATAAAATATACATATAAGTTGACATGTTTATACACTCACACACAAATGTAATATTTATATCCAATATATATATATAATATACAAATGTAATATATATATATATAGGTTATTTACTAGTCGGCGGTAATCCCTCGAGGATTTAACTTTTATGTACTAGCATATGACTATATAGGCAAATGCGGGATCCACAATTCCGGTCACAATTTCTTGTGTGGCAGGAGAATAGACGCTGTGTTGGTCGCTTCGCGCTACTTTATACGCTCACGTTAATCATTGAGATGTTCATTGTCGAAGTGTTAAGCTCCATCATAGATGATCCATCTCCGCTTTCTTTGTCCGTCTCGCATGTGCTTTTCTTCATTCAGCTAAGTAGAAAAAAATACTTTGTGCAGGTGAGCAGCCTATTCTCCCTCAAATCATACCCTATCAACTTATAAATGGTAGGACACAATCCATAATGTAAATGTAGTCCTAGATATACAATGTCTGATAAGATGGAATGGTCATTGTTGGAATGCCTTTGATTCTAAGTTTGCTAATTCAGAGCTCACCTGGGAGGGGAAGCCTTTACATGGTCGCTCGACCTAGCATTTAAATTCCCTCATCACATCCTACTGTCTTGAAAAGGAAGTACATATTGTATAATGTAGTCCTAAATATACAAAAAGAAGGGGAAGCTCAGTCGGGGCTGATCTGGGGCAACAACATGCCAACCTGAAATTGCTTTGCGTACATGCAGATGAAAAATTTAATGTCATCAAATATTATTTTTCCTTTACCACATAATGTGGGCCGTGATGGTTAAAATAAACTAAAAAACATATTTAAATATAGTTCAGCTGTTTAGGTTCTAATCCTTAAATATATTTACATCTACTGCAAATGTATATGATTGGGTCCAATAACCCATTGTTGGATATCGTATGAACACATCCAAAGAAAGGCTGCATGAAGTCGCTCACAAACACTTCAACCTCTGGCCTACAGACATGCTGTCTCCTCTGTCTGCTTTTGCTACTGCTACTACAGTGGCATCTACTCCTTATAGCTGGCTGGCTGGTCTCATTCCACCTCCACCTCAGGCACTCCCAACTCACTCATCATCCATATTGTGTCCATCCACCCCTAGGTTCTGCACTAACCACTATACCCAGTCCTTTCTTCTTAGAACGTTGGCCCTCTGGAATTCCTTCCCTGCACATGTTTTTCCTGCAGCTATCAACTTGCAACTGTTTAAGAGGCACATTAACTGCATCAATCTAAACGGTGACAGAGGTCCTGCAAAGGACCAATCCAGTAAAATAAATGAAAACCCTGTCAGCTGACAGACAGCATCACACTGGAGTTAATCCTTATATTTATCATAAAATCTAAAACTGAAGCATGAGGGAAGTGACAATGCTATAGCAACTTTTATCCAGGGCTGTGGGTTGGTACACAAAACTTTCAACTCTCACTCATCAATTTATGGTACCACTGGTTCCTCTATTTGCAATTAGATCAATCGTATTTATCTGATTGAAAGCATACAACATACAATGTGAATCAGTAGACTACTTTTTAGCACTCTAACCTGTAGCTTGAGTATAAAAGTTAGCTATGTCGTTGTGGCTTAGCAAAAGAAGTTTCCTAAATGGGGTACAGTTTCATTCATATATAGGGAATTGCAAAGTTTGCATACAATACGATATACGAGGTTGGTGGAGGTGCAGTCAAAGTGGTCATTCAATTCACTTCCTCTCACATCATACAGCTCCCACTCTACTCCCATTACCCACATGCACACACACTCTACTTGCACCTTCTCACACTGGCTCCTCTCACCCTTTTACATCACTCCACTGCCTTCATCTCTCAATTTTCTTATTTCACAGTCTTGCAAAGAAGGAATTACATTTGAAATGTTAGATCTCTCTTCTTCTTCGTATCATAAAACATATTCCATGGTTTGAATCATTTGCATTACCATAAATTTATCCTGAGAAGATAAAATAGATTAATCGATTTAGTATCTATGAAATTGGAAATTTTAACACATTATATTACCATTTACATTTAGTCAGAGTTGGAGTCTGTACATTTTTACCGACTCCAACTCCAGTAACCCAATAATTACTTTCAACTTCGACTCCACAAGTCCAACTCCACAAGTCCAACTCCACAGCCCTGCCTTTATCTGCCAATCTAGGAATATTTGAAAAAAACAAAACTGATACAGTATAGTTCAGGGTTCAGCTGGAATTGTAGAAGGAAGGGAGTTATTGAATAGAGCAGTTCTAGGAAGGATGGATTGGTAAGTGAAGAAGTAGAAGTGATAGAGAAGGCTGGTTACACTTTTAATTGTTTCAATCTTGGATTGTGCCCATGCTGGGGCAGCACTTTCAAGGATTTTAGTTGATCATATCGACCCACCCCAATACTTATTTCAGCCTGGTACTTATTTTATCGATCTCTATTTGTCGAATTGCTAAGTTACAGGACATATCGGAACACAACATAAACAACACCGGCTTTCCTTTTGTAGACTAGTATAATATGTACATGGACACACACACACACATACATATAGATGGGCTTCTACAGTTGGTGTACCAAATTCCACTCGGAAAGTATTGGTCAACCCGAGGCTACAGTAGAAGACACTTGCCTAAGGTGCTGTGCAATGGGATCGAACTCAGAACTATGTAGTTATGAAGCAAGCTTCTTAACCATACAAGCCATGCTTATACAGTTGGTGTCTGGTTCAACAGACATCAAATATATAGAGAGAGTTATAGTTAGTTACTGTTCTAAACTACAGCAATACTGTAATATTAACAAGTGGTTCGTTAACTTACAGTGCTGAGTTAGTCCAATGCTCTGTGGGATGTAGCTTAGAGAAGGACAGGTTCCACTAAACTGACTTGCTCTTGATACGCTACATAAAGATTATGTTCTTTAGCACCAGGTCTGCATTGATTGAGCAAACCTAACATGAATGGCATTTCAGCCATAACCATCCTGTCTTTGTATATCAGGGACTATATTATCCAATGTGTCTTCCCTTTATTAATACGGTATGGTGTAATTTAAGTGAGATTTGCTGCTTTTCCTAGTAGGTTGTGCAACATGCTCAATCAAGGTGGACTTGGGGCTAAGCAACAACTGCATTGAGGTTCAGTTGTTGGCTCGCATGAAGATGAAGTCCTCAATGGTGATTCTACAAGTTGGTGAGTTTAAAGGAATGAAGGCTATAGTAGTAGTAGTAAGTAGAGGGTACGATCTGATAGTGGTCATAATGATTGGGCAGTATTTAGTGGCCGACATGGTGTGAAAACGTGTTTATGTAAAAAAGGTAGAAAGTGGAAAAAGAGAAAATGAATTAAGAGAATTCTGTGTGTTATTTCTAAATAACTACCATCTACAGGCAATGTGCCAGCTGTTTACACTAATTAACAATAGCCCAGTTAATTACGCATGTTTTGTTGTTCTTTTGTGGCTGTCTGTGCCAGTATTGGGCTATTTTTGTTGTTTTTTTATTTGTTAACTGAAATTAATCTATACTTTGCTGTCCATACTACTACTACTACTATTGTTGTTATTGATATTATTACTAGCAAGTGGCCATTGTAAAGTAAGAAGTAAATTTCAATATAAGGTGGTTTCATTTCTTGGTTGAACCCATAAAACTTCATTCAACAAATAGATTATTTGTTTAATTTCAAGTAAAATAGAATTATAATTAAACAAGGTGATTTTGTTTCCAGTTTTATTATGTACTAAAATGGCTGGTAGGCAAAGTAACACAACACATGTTAGTGAAATTGTTTTAAGCAAAGTCATTGTAAAAGTAATTTGCTGTCAAAAGGTAAAGTACTTTGTACCATCCACTGCTAACTTTAAATCTAAGGGAAGATATGATTGGGATCAAGGGACTAAAAAAAGGGTAGAGTAATGATATTTGTTGAGAGTGGAATTGGAAGCAAAGCAGGTGATGTTGCATTTGTCAATAGTGATACTGTTAACAGATTTATCTGGATTAAGGAGGATTACCTTAAACCAGATTGTCAGGGAGCAAAGCACAAAGCTATAGTTCAGAGGAATGTTAACAGGTACAATGTCAGCATCCTTTGCCACCCTTATAATGTTTCAGATGGTCATAAAATATTGGCTATTGGTGACTGTAGGAAGTTTATTTATCCTTTAAATGCCCTGAACTCTGGATGATGTGTTATCAAACTAAATATTATATTTTCTCCAGTAACATTTGTTACCTCTCCCTCCTCCTCTCTCACAAATCCTAATTTATTCATCCATCAGCACTAGCTGACATTTTTCTATCTTTCATGGGTCCTGAGGTTCTGTCTGAAACATTAGACTTTTCTTTGTGGGATAAAATTTATTCCAGTGTTTAAACTCTTTGTATTACTTTTATCGATGCAGAACGTCACTACTTTTCTCAGATTCTACTGTGTTACCAAGTATTATGGGGTAAAGCTCAGCCCTCTCTAAACTATACCCAAGGTAACAAAACATCAATTATAATACTCCAAATACTTACAGCAGCAACAAGCTATACCTTTCCATGCACAAATGACATTGACTCAGCTATATTTCATATATATATAGAGAGATGCCCAGCTGTTCAGTGATTCAGTGTTGTGATTTCCATACTGAATCAGTATGGTTGGTGGCAGGAAGAACATCCGACCATAAAATGCTGCCTCAAGAAAAATCTCCGTCCAACCCATGCTAGCATGGAAAAACGGACGTAAAAAGCGATATATATGCATGTGAGTATACATGGATATGATGGGGTATTACAGTCATTTGTTGGATTAATTTATGTTATAATTGTGTTGTTAATTTAGTTTTAGAATTTCGGTCATATTATATCAGGGATAGATCAGTAAAGGGAGTAGTGATCCACCTTTGGATGTAGCCAACTATAAATGTGTGGGCAGAGATCTGAAGGAATCAGTCAGTCCAGATTTCTAAAAACGGCTTGATAGAAATTGCAGCCTTTCTTCTGCTCAGTTATATTATAGGTCTCCTTACACTTGAAATAACAGTGATTCTAAACAGAATCAGAATTAAGTTGGTGTAGAGACAATAAGTCTGACTGAAAATGACAGATTTCAGTAATAAATTTCACCATTCCAATAAGGCTGTCCAACTTATTGTATGCTTTAGAGATAGCACAAAATAACAGTGTTTGTTAAGGGAGATAAGCAAAAACAAAGTCAAGCCAGTGTAATTAGAATGGAGAACTCCAGCCCCCCCCCCCCAAAAAAAAACTATAACAAAGATCCATCCAACTCTAAATAGAAGACAGAAAGAGTAGAGGTAGGTGCCATAACAATTAATGATAACAGAAACCGTACATACATTCAACAAATGTTACAGCTCAATATCCAGTTTAAGTAAGGGAGAGAACCTTCCCATCACATGACACATTAGATTAATAAAGGAAAGTAGCAAAGTTAACATCAATAGTATAACACCAATCCAAGTTAGATTTTATGTTTATGCAATTTAACATACTAATTGTTTCTAACATAGGCACAAGGTCAACAACTCCAGTACTTGACTGGTACTATATTTTATCGACCCCGGAAGGATGAAAGACAAAGTTGACTTCGGTGGGATTTGAACTCAGAGCCGCAGTGAACCGGAACAAACATTGTCCGACGCGCTAACGACTCTGCTAATTGGCCACTTTATCCCAATGTTATGATGATAATAATAATTGGTTCTAATATAGGTGCGTGGCCTAGTGGTTGGTTAGGTGGTTGGCCTCACGATCGTAGGTCGTGGTTTCGATTTCCAGACCGAGCGGCGCGGCGCTTTGTGTCCTTGAGCAAGGCACTTTATCTCTCGTTGCTCCAGTCTACTCAGCTGAAAATGAGTACCAGTAGTAGCTGGGGGTTAACTCTGCGACGAACTGAAGGATTAAAAGCAAAGTCGACTTCGGCGGGATTTGAACTCAGAACGTAAAGAGCCGTTACTATAAATACCACAAAGCAATTTGTCCGACGCTCTAACAATTCTGTCAATGCTGATTAATATTAGAAAAGGGTAGCGAATGGCAGAATCAGTAGAGCCCCAGGCATAATAGTTTGTAATACACAGTTATGTCCCTTTACTGTTTGAGTTCAAATCCTGCCGAAGTCAAATTTTCCTTCCATTTTTTGGCTGTCGTACTGAATAGGTTGTTGTAGATGTTTAACCCCAGGCTCTAACCTCATCTAGCAGACCTATGATCAAAGACATTCAAGCCATGGCCAACCCGTCTTTTCGATTCGGGCATACATTATGTAATGGACTACATTATGTAATGTCTCCTTTTTGCAAGACGGTTGGATGTAATTTGATGGGGTTTTGGCTGATATTTATAGCAGATGGAGTGACCACACAGAGGCTTCCACGTGGCCATACCACACTGAATGCTGAGTAAGTGAGACGACTATGTAGAAACTCTAGTTTAAACTTTGCTGACGCTTTTGGCAGATCGACGATGAAAAATAAAATTTTGGCAAAATATTTCGTCCATTTTCCCCATTACTGTTGTTTATGCGATAACTTCTCAAGAAGTTTGATCGTAAGTTATATACTAAGAGTCTTCAACTGACATCTGTGAAGGAAATATATTATAAAATATACTCTATTCGCTGGGTACTTCTCATCTGTGTATTTCTGACGTAAATTGTCAACGTGTATTAAGTATTAATTTATTCCAACAAATATTGTCAGCTGTCTTGTTTTATACTGAATACACCCTTTCATTTGGCGTATCGTCTAACATTCATCACGCAATATTTCATCTCTGTTTATGTGATCTCAACATGTAGTGTAT
>JAOPJM010001738.1:16871983-16889339 GCA_027124095.1 Muusoctopus leioderma
ATATATTCACGTACATAAGTATATATATAAGCTCAAAATTAACAAATACAAATGTATTCTAAGTTATTGTAAAGATTTTTTAGTCTTAACACAAAATAAATGAAAATAACATTTTAAAAAAAATATTCTGGGATTTCCCGGGACGAGAAGCATTTCTCGGCAAATCTAAAATAGCTTAAGATAGATTGGGATCTTGGGGAAGAAACTTTAATGTTTAATTTTGAATATTTTTATGGAAATTTCATCGAAGCGTATATAAACAGTATTGATAAACATGGCCTGCGACTTATATGTGAGTCAAGTACTGAGCCAAGAATGTTGTATGTAAAACAGAGGTGCGACTTATCTATTGGTGCAACTTATAGGCAAGTATATACAGTTAATCTTTTTACTAATTCATTTATTCTGCCAGTATCATAATGCTTCAGCAGGTAACAGTGAGGATGCATTAAAAAAAATGGAAAATTGTTATGAGACAAAGTAAGAAGCAGTAAAAATAATAGCAACTAATCACAACTGATTACATTTTCTTTTCTTTATTAGGAATTTAATGTGAGCCAAATTTTTTATTTTCCTACGAAATTGCTTCAGCTGAAATATATTTACAAGCAGTGAAAAATTGTGACAGAACTAATGTATGATTTACAAAATCTGATGTGATAGCTGTAATGTATTTGAGGGAATGGAAATTCAAAAAGTTACAAAATGAAAACTAGCTGTTTCTGGAAGATAGGTGGAGAAATAGACAGTGTAAATTTTGAATGGAATTTTTTTTGTTTTAAGATCTCAAATAATATTTATAGATGTGATTTGGGCAGAGGCAGGTGAAGAAGAGTTTTTAAAATGACTTCATTTCGGCACTTTTATGATATTTTGTTTATTGATAATGGAAAGCTGTTTCTTAATCATCCCACTCCCATTACACTGCTATGTTGAAGAAAGAACAGACAATATTTCACAGTAGATATAACAATGGCACACCAACAGAATAACAAGATCACATACCAGTAAGAAAGGGAAAACATCTGATGTTGAGGAAAACAATGATAATAGATGATATGTCACTTTTATCCAACCTTCTTTTGTAAATCCCTTCAAATAAACTTTACTATTTGTGATATTTTGAAAGTAGAGTGTTTGAGTATTAAATTTTTACTTAATGGAATCTGCAACTTGGTTTTGATTCTAAGTTGGAATGGCTTCATCTACTGTGTGAATTCTGTGGGAAAAGTCTCAGCTCCTTTCTACCACCATCTGTAGTCAGTGGGGAATACTAATATATGATATTTAGGAGCCCATCAGCTATCAAGATATTTCTTTATTCTTATATTTGAGGGTATCATTGGAGGAAATGTCCTTTTTGTAGAACATGTGGCTGTCTAATGGGAGCTGCTAGTATTGACAGTAGATAGATAAGGGTGGATCAACACTGAAAGAGAAGAGTACCGGATCACATGCCTTGCCATATTTAGTTGCATGCCCTTACAACCTGAGTTCAATTCCTGCCAAGATTGATTTTATCTTTGATCTGTGAGGGGTGGATAAAGGTAGATTAAATTGACTACACTCTTTTCCAAAAATGTGTAGCATTATGCCAAAGTAAAAAATCAATATTAACAATAAATAGGATATTGGATTTAAAGGATGAGAAGAAATGGAGGGATATGTGTATTTTATGGTAGTCATTTCATATGTGAATGAATTGTTTTCCAGGGAGATGGTGGGTAATAATAGCCTAATCACTCTGGTTCATTAATATAGTCAGATAGTCATGTTTTGGGGATTTGAAACTCTACTGGACTTTTTCATTCCAATCTATTTTAATCTATTTGCAATGGAAATTTTCACTAAATATTCTATTCCATTAAGCTTCTCTTTCTTGGAGCAGAGGTGATAGTACAGTCAGTGGAGAGAAGTACTTTGTTTTATAGCATCTAGTTTATTGCCATCATATCCAGAATTCGAACTCTCTTCTAAGATCAATAAAATCAGTACTGCTAAGATATTGAAGTTGATTTAATTAACTATATATCCTCCTACAAAAACAACATCACATCTAAGCAAAAGAAATTATTTTTCGCTGCCTAATTATCAGTTTTAATGGAATGGTATACTGGTCTTTTCATTGACACCATGTAGCTCTAATAAGCTAAAGATGTCTTTATTTTATGTGCAGGCACAGACTCCTATTTTCCTTCCTCAATCAAATTCATTGACAATGTCTTTGATTATATCTGCCAGTTTAATGAATCATTACAACCTATAATTCAAGTTGACTTTTCAATCTTGTCAATAAATCTGATGCTTCTCTTAAAATCAACTGATCCAGTAAACTTTTAAGAGCAATATTTGCCTAACACAAAATTTGTTTCATCTCGCTAATTAAGCCAAAGGATTAATAATATTTCATAACTTTCCGAAACGAGGACCTGTAGATATTTATTATAATTGATATATTTTGTGGCAATACCAAAAGTTTGAAAGTCAGTTAGATTGATTTAATGCATTCATTTAGATGTTAAATTGAAAAGTAATTATATTTTTATATCAACCCACGCTCTAATAAATCACAAGTTTTCTTCATTTCACAAAGTGACAACTTTATTTTTAAAAATATAAATTAATTAATAACAAATTTATTCTTTCCTTTGAAATAATTAGTACTAACTAATGATATAGAACTTATTAATTTGTATCTAGATTGTATGATATACGTGACAGAAGTGCAACACTCTAAATCAGTGAAGTGTGAGCAGTAAATTTAGAGTATCACAGAAACTGAACAAGTTGAAATATAGCTGGCAATGTCTACAGAAATGCCTGTAATATGAAGTAACTATGTCTCCTTTCAACAAGAAAGATATGTTGACTCAATATAAAATATCCCTTGTATGATACCATACGTTAGTAGTGAAAAATGGAAAGAATAATAGAAGCTGAAGGGGTTCTAAAGTGATGTTGATTTTGGGAATGAGCTGAAAATATAATTAGATATTGAAGGTATTTGCAATGATGTACAAGAGATAGCTTTGATGGTTTGAATATGTGATTATAATATGTCATCAGAATGGCTTAACAACAAAATATGTAGTAAAATGCAATGATTATTGATAGCTAGGAAAGAGTTAGGGTAAGAGGTTTGAAAGGATGTAGTTACATGTGATCTTAGTAATAATTAATTAAACAAAGAAAAAATAATAAGAGAGAAACAATATAGAGAACTTGGTAAAGATAGTCTTTTTCAAAAATGATGTAAATGTGCAGATGAATACAAAGTATCAGGGAATCCTGTAATTAAATTGTAGTCAGAATTTCATATAATGTTTACAATTTCATAATCAGAGGATTTATGGATAAACAGTCTCAAACTGGATGCTATATTATCAGACATGATTCTTGATGATAATCTTGGCTGATGCATATTCAGCTCACGTTCTCCAATGCCACAAGAACTGAAGCTACAAGGAAACTATGATGTTGCAACAAGGAGTGTGAAACTAGATCTCTTAAAGTTAAATATTGGTGTTATTTTTAATGTAGTAAAATTAAAAAAATTAAAAATAAACAAAGAAGAATGTTTTTAATCCTGAAATTACACGATAAAAGTGGAACAATTTTTAAAATATGAAAATAAAATTATAGTAGGAAGTAACCAATTGAAAGGTTAATATTTTAAATGTTAAAAGGAACCAAAAGGGGGTTGGGACTATCTGAAATAGAAAGATCCTAGTGAGATTAATGATACATCCACAAGAAGACAGATACTAGTTGAGTGAGAAAAGTTGATAATTTATTCTTGATAATGCAAGTTTGAAGTAGATGAAAGAAGTTTAAGGAATAAAAGCATTTACTGATAAGTGATAGTCTATATGGTAAAACTAAGTTGAATAATGTTGTCAATGAGTGACACAAGGGTAGAAAGATACAGGAAGTGAAGGTACAGAAAAAACAGAATTTATAGAGCAATTAATAGGTCAAGTAGATTTCTATAAAATGCATAATACAAATGAGAGCAGGATAGAATGCGACTGAGTCAACAAAAAGCTTAAAACATTTGGTATTGAGGCATAATAAATATATTTGATGGTATGAAAGAGATAATGAGAAAGCAGGTGGCACAAAATATGAAGAATGATTAGGAGCTTGTGGGTGAAGACAGACTGAAGGAAAGTAGATCAAAGATGACTCAGAATAAAGTAAGTAATTAAACTTAAAGTAATGGGATGTACAGAAAAACCTCCCAAGGGCTAAAATTGTTGGTAAGAAACTGAATTAGAGATGTCTATGGGGTGGCAGAGTCCTGGTGTCATTTTTTCAAAATATTCATCCAAGTTGAGGTAATTTCAGAATAGTGAGATATGAGTGTCACACAGTGCAATCAAGCAATTCCGCAAACCAAATTTGATACATAGTTGCAGCAACTTCTGCAAGGTCTTATTTTCTCTTCTCCATAAAATTGAGGTATTCTACCTACATAGAATTAAAAATCTATTTTAGGATAGCTACAGTTGCAAAAGCAGCTAAAATAATGTGCATATATGGTGTATATATGGTGACTGCATGTGGCAAAACAGGAGGAAGGGGATAGTAAACACCAACATTTAACTGTTGCTTGCACAAAATAGAAAGATAACTACAGTTTGGAATTACAAGATTTTTCAAATCTAAGTAAGCTGTTGGACAAAGAATCATTGTTAAGTGTAAAACGATGTTCATTTAACTTAGCCTTACATTTGATTAACCAAGTGGAACTGATAGAAAATACTGAGAGAAATTATTCAGCAACACAGTTCTGCTGTCTGAATAATGTTTACTTTCAGTCTTACTACTTATGCATACTCAGAGAGAAGGTTAGATAAATAAATTTCCTAATTGATATGTCTACTTCAATATAGAATTGAACACGAGTTTAGATAAAAGCACGTGTAAACATGCATAAGTTATGTAAATAAATAACTATGTATGCAATATTGGCAGACATACTGTATTATCCACTTTTAATCAAATTTCTTACAAGAAATCCAAATATATGTCCAAGCAAAAGAGAAACAGCCAGAGAATTCAACTATTTCTGAACTGATATATAGCTGACAGCTAGATACACAAACACACACTCGCTATCTTTCTTTGCACTATGCATGTATGCGGTTATTACTGACATCTCTCTTCCTCTCTCTCACACACACTTTTCTTTTGAACTATAGATGTGTGTAGTAGTTATTGCACATCCCTCTCCTCCCCTCTCTCTCTCTCACGTGCACACCGAGATCATTTCTCTCCTTTAAATGTGTATGTGAGTAGTTGCTACCCACCTCTACCTTGTTATATACAAACACACACAGACAAATACACACACACACACATGCACAAGCCACAACTGTAAGAAAAACTGCCCCAAGCCTAACCTTTCCAATTCAATGATAGTTGTGGTGAGTAATAAATAAAGGAAGAACTTATGGCGGGGAAGTTATTTGAGTAAAGTTTACTACGTCTAGAGCAAGCCAGCAAGCAAACATGGTCATTTTGCAATGACTCATCATAAAATGTAAGTGATTTATCTGCATGGATAGCATACAAGGAATTTGCACAAACATTTCTCACAGTGAACAGTGATTAAAGACAGCTCTAATTGTATAGCAACAAGTTTGGTTCAAAAGCCTTACGCTATTGTAACTTAGCATTAAGGCTGCACTGAAAAATTCATAACTTCTCAGGCAAGTAAACATGTCACCTAAAAATAGGAAAATGGACAATCTGCCCATCACCGTATCATTGGAATTTCTGCTCATAAAACTTCAAATCAACTCTACATATATATATATTTTCGTTATAAGCAGCATAATTGGAGAAGAAATTTTATATGAAGACCTGAAGCAAATAATGTTGGTGGAAAATCTAAGAATTTAGGTCAATGAAAAATGGCTTGTCGAAAGTAGATGTAATAATATTTTGTGGTATAAGCATTAAGTGATAAATATAATTCAGAAAAGGTAAAGGGGTTTATTGTAAAGGGAAAAAGAAAAATGCACACAAAAATGTTTAATAAAATATGTATGTAATAAGGGATCATCCTTATCCTCATCATTGTCGTCACTGTTGTCCTTACTCACATCATTGAGTTTATCATGAAATTATCAACGTGAAACAATAAATCCTACAAAAGTGAGAGATATGTGTTTAGTAAAATATGTATTACATATTGTGTGTGTGGGAGGTTCTCAATGCACAGGTAATAGATACATCATATAATATTCCTAAGAGAATATGGAAGGAATATGGCAAACAGTGAGTATCGTAAATGTAACATAACAATCCCCATGAAAAAGGTTCCTGTACATTATATACATATATGTGTTGTGTGTGTGCATGCCAATGATGGTGGTGATAATATACTCTAATAAATATCACATGCATTTAAAAAGTTATCCTTTATGAAGACAGTGTATTTTGAAATGTACATATCAGATGATTTTCTTTCATACCTAGTCATATTTTCCGTTTTAGTTCCTCTGTGTACATGTTTGCGCATGTTCACCTGCACACATACACATTAAATAAGTTGTTTTCTGCGAGTTAAGAAAATTAAAAAGTCTATCATATGAAAATACACAGTAAAATTGTGGGCAACAGTAAAGAGAGTAGTGTGAAAATGGATCTCAATCCAGTAAAATATCAATGGTTTGTTAGAAGGCAAATCTATAATTAAAATAGCAATATAAAAGAAAAATTCAGCTCATATAGCTTGAGGCTGATACTTGTTTTCCTTTTGGGTTTACTTTTAGTAGTGCAGTAGATATCATTATATGGTTTTAAACCAAAATGAAAAGTAAAAAAAAAAACCAAAACTGTATCAAACAATATATTTTTATGACAGCTAGTAGTTGTGAAGATTTAGTGTTTTCTTGTTTTTTAGCTTTATTGTTTATCAAGCTTGGCCAGAATGGATCTAAGAGACAGAAAACAGGCATAGAATGGACAAATAGTAAAATGTACTAAATACTTGATGTTTGTTAAGTGATTCTCTGGTTTTACAGTATTGCTTCTGCTACACCTCAAACATTTGCATACTTAATTTCAACATTTTTTGAGATGCAATTATTACTTCAACACAGTGAAAACAGCTGAATTGATATGATACATGACAAACAACCAAGAAGTTGATGGTTCATATTATATCCTCAGTACTGCTCTGTATCTGATTCATTGATTCTAAAATGGCTAAGTCCCTCTATCTGTAAATGAATACTAATGGGAAGAACTCACTACTTTAAGCAGTGGCAGCTCTCTAAAATAGCCAAGTGTTTCATTTGCTTGTAGTACTGAGTCTAACTCCTCAGATATGGAGCATCTCAGTCAACCTGATATTCCCCCAGGTACAACACATGAAGTCATGTTCATCAGTGGTGTCCTTACAATATAATGAGTTAAAGGACTCGCCATCACTATTACTTGAATAGCACTGGTTGTTTGAACATTTAAGCATATTCTTAGTTGTTATCTACACATTTCAGCTTGTAGAATCACCAATCATCTATAAGTATCACATTTTATGTATATGCAATCCATTAGTTGGGACACAAGAATGTTTTGCTATTAAAAAAAAAAATATATGATGCATCACTGTTATCCAGCAGCTCACTTGTACAATGTTCCCTATGTAGCTTTAACTACACTGCCACTTCTCATGCTTTCAATCAGTCAAACATGATGGCTATGGGTTTGATATTTCTCTTTCCAGAGATACATGCCATTAAAAGGAAACAAACATAGGAAAAAAGCCTGAAAAATAGACAAAACAGAACACTGTTTTCATGGTAACTCTGCTAGTGGACAAAAAGAAAACAAACAAAAAAAACAAAACATTTCTACTATTGGATTGATTAGCTAAATGAATTTCTGGTTACATAATTAGCATTAACATGACTGCTTTGCAACAGAAGCCCATAAAACAATTAAACTAAAGAGAGGATCTGAAGAAGATAGGACACACTGAAACAATATAAAGAAAAAGAATGCAAAGTAAGTTAAGTATATTTTATAATGTTCCTTTCGTGAGCCTTTGTTCATAGATACATCTTATTAAAAAAGAAAATAAAGATTTGCTAAGTTCCTAGGTGAAAAAAAAATTAAAACTAGTTTTTTTCTATTAACCTCATCTTTAGAGATGAACTATTTTTAATATTTATATTTTAATATAATGTTTATCTCTAAAAATGAACCACACCTCATCTTTAGACATTTAGATATTTAATCTACTATATGGTTATTGTTTAGTTCAAGGGCAGCCCTGATTATGTAGACCTATGATCACATGGTGTTCCAGCAGTGATCATCCTGTCTTTTATTCAGACATAGTGTATCTAGGATTACATTATCCAATCTGTTCTTCCTTTTTTACGATGGTAAAGTGTGATTCGAAGGAGTTTGGGTTACTATTTCTAGTAGGTTGAGTAACCATGTAGAAGTTCCCTCATTGGTGTGAAACAATACTATATACTTATGTGTATTACTATAAAAATGACTTTGGCTATGTACCAATACCAGGATTTAAGGAACAACACAAAAAGACCAACAAGGGTTTTGGATACGATACAAAATTCTAGAGTTATAGGACAGCCAGCCAAGTAAGTTGCTATGATATTGAACAAGGTTTTTAACTGATTTTTCAAAATCTTCCTGGATTGGTGATTAATGATATTTGTAATAATAATATTTGTTGCTCCTGCTGTTCTTGAATTATTAGATCTGAACTGGAATTTTACAGTCAGCTGTGCTAAACCACAAAAATGGAAGTAAGTGACTCATGTCAGGCACAGACAGAAAACAACATTAATCCCATTTTGCATCAGACAATAAACATTATTATTCATCTATCTGCTGTCTAGATGATATCACAATGACATGGTATATATAATTAACAAAAGAAAAAAAGACAAAAAGAAAATATATTCTGCTGGAAAGATAGCTTGCGATTGAACCTTTAAATTAAATTTGGCACTCAAACTTGACACTTCCAATGAATGACAGGTACCTCTTGCAAAGTTACAAACTTTCATGCAATTAAATAAGTAATGCACATACAACACACATGTACACACACATACCTATATATATATATATATATATTGATTGATTGATTGATTGCTACATAACCAAATGTCATGCTGTCAGATAGCTTTATGGAACCCAATAGTAAACTTACAAAGAATATTTCCGAAGGAAGCGCAGCACCAATGTAAAGCTATCATATCTTAAGGAAGTAAAATGATAAAAAAGGATACTAAAAATATCGACAGTTCTAAGAATATAAAATATGAAAGTCTGGAGAATATGGTACATTCTTGAAATATATGTTAATCTCAGCATGACTCATTCCCCGATACTGCTTCCTGGAAGTACATAAATAGAGAGCCTTAAATACTAAGATCAGCGTATTTAGTAGAATAACAGAGAACACAAGTTCTGAAAGAAGCTGGAAATCGATTCAGTAATTGAATTAAAGTAACTATTTGATGTGATCAATAATTGTGTTTTCATGTTGGTTTATGGGGTATTTTAGGCAACATGACTAGTTAATTGTTTCCAAGGTTTCGCTTGATGTAAAGTATCCATTTTCTCTTTCCAGCAGCGCTGCTTTAGAGGGATATAGTATAGACAAGTTCCCCCAGTTAATTATCCTACTCCTGATTCAATAAACATAGCAGAGTTATCAAAGATAAAATCATACAAGCAGCAAGATATTTAGTTTCTAAGCTCAAAAATAATATTTTATCCTTTTATTTTCCTTACTCTTCTCTTTTCATGAAATTAATGAACAAAAGGAAGCACTATTCTTATTGGGAGTATGCCCTATCCCTCCTATTCATGACAATTTACAATTTATAGAGTTACAATAGTATTTTATATGTCATTTCTTTCATAATTCTGCAATTTTGCTGTGAAAGACGGTTGAAAAATGCTTTACCTATAGACTCAAAGACCTTCCATGATTATGCTTTGCTAGAAGACTATTGTGGTTCTTTTTACTTAATCTTTTACTGGTTTCAGACATTCGGTCGTGGCCATACTGAGGCACCACCATTTATATAATTCTATTGCAATTTTAAACTGTTCAGACTCACAGTCTTGACAAGGTATATTATTTATAACAGCCACACTCTACTTAAGCCATATTCGTAACTCCCTCCAATCACCACAATGCACCAGCAGAAACAACTCTGATCTCCTAATGAAATTATAGTTGCAAGGAAATTGTTTTAAATCAAAAAGATGCTGTGAAGGTTTGACACAAATTTCATCTTCTGGACAAAAATCCTATAAATGCAAGTAAATGTAAAACTTAAATTTCCCATGTTAAAATAAATGCACGAAGGAAATGAAACAGAGACCTTGACATTTACCATCATCATCATTTTACGTCCGCTTTCCATACTGGCATGGGTTAGTCAGGTGATTTTGGCCTGAGTCAGCTCATATTTGGAGTCACCACTCTCCAAGACAGGTTGGATGACCATGCCTTGCTAGTACATTTCATTTGGTTTGGTTTTTACAGCTGGATGCCCTTCCTATCACCAACCACTTTATCATGGCACCAACACTACACCATTCCAGGGTCAAAATAAAATAAACTTGAAGCAAATTAAAACAATCTCAAAACAAATTAAAATAACCTCAAAACAAATTAAGATAATCTTGAGACAAATTAAAATAACCTCGAAGCAAATTTGCTTTGAGGTTATTTTAATTTGTTGTGAGATTGTTTTAATTTGCTTCGAGCTTATTTTAATTTGACACTTTACAGGAGGCACTGGGTGCATTTTATCATAGCACCAGCACTAGAGAGGATGCCAAAGAGTCCTCTCTACTCTCTATAGTCTCCGTTCTTTGAGGGCAAACGTGACCTGAGAGTGTGAATAGAAGGTGAGATATGTGCAAGGTGGAAAGAGTATGAGTACAGGTGTGATGGAGGAGGTAGATATTGGATGATAATGGGAGGGAATGTCTCCAGGAAGCCATGAATTCATCTTTATTCTACATAACCTCAGATCTATGAGTGCAAACGTGACCTAAAAGTGGGAATAGAAGGTGAGTGATCAATGAGAGGGTGGGAGGGAAAGAGTATGAGTATGGGAGATGGAGGCTGAGGTTGGATGATAGTGAGAAAGGAATGACTCCTGGAAGCCAAGGAGTACCCTGTGCCATACAAAGCCTCTAATCTTTGAATGTAAACATGACCTGAGTGTGAATAAAAAGTGAGTGATGTAAAACAGGACAGGAGGGAAAGAGTTAGAGTATGGGTGTGATAGGGGAGGCAGTGATTACAAGAGTATGGGAGTGTATGTGAGTGTGATGGGGGAGGGGAAGTAGAGCTTGGATGATGGTGTGGGCATTGGTAGGAGGTTGGATAGGAGACTGTATTGGTAGCAGATGTATAGATATAGCAGAGCTGGGTGATGATAAGTGGTACAAGTATAATAGAGGTGGGTGAAAATTGCTTTAGAACTGGCCTACATACCAATTGACCAGTAACCATTCTCTATAGGACTTCACCATTTAACTTTTGTGGATAAAGATTGAGAAGTCAGCAGTTAAGTTTACTTACCTGAGCAGCAGTCATTCTGCTTTTTTCTTTCATCTGCTGTTTCATAACACTGAATCAACAACTAAAATACTTTGTTAAGTATTTACACTAGCTACTGTTAGAACCCTAAAAGTTTGGAGTTAGATGAAGTCTCATTACAAAATTGCTCCCTCTTTCTTTCTCACTCACTAACACTCACACAAACAAATACAGAAATAAATACATACACAGAATTATAAATAGAAATGTGAACCAGTATCAAAAAGCCAAGTATTATGTAGCCCTCAGCTATTCCATTTCTTAATCATAAAATATTACAAACAAATTCAACTTTGGTTCACAATAGCTTCTGGTGGTTATTATCTTACAGATTTGAAAGTAGCATAAATTTGAATGTGACCTAATATGACCTAACTAAGTGGAATATTAGAGGTAATACTATACTTAATTCACTATCAAACCAAGAACCAGGATCACAAGTTTTAAGTTTTAGACCCAGTATAACAGTGGAATGGCCATAATTCTAAAATTAAGTAAATTATGTTAACCCGAAAATAATATGCAGTACTTTAATTGGTCACTCAGAACTAGCCGACGATATCAGTAATGATAACATACAACATATAACTTCCAACATTTACTACATGCCTTAAATAAAATATAAAATAATATCTGGATAGAAGTTATCCATACATTTTAGACAAAGTTAAAATTGTGTATAAAGAATTTCAGATTGGCTTGTAAAGAAAACAAAAATGATTAAAACAAACAAAATAATCAAGACTCTGTAAAAGTTTTCACAAAATTTCAGTTGAATATGATGTTCTTAGCTTAGTAAGTTAAAACCAACTCAAAACAATATCTGTAGAACCTCACACTAGTATGTAAGCCAAGATTACAGTGAGTACTTAGTTTGTAAGGTAGTATTCAACAAGTGAGAGACTGAAACAAACAATAGTAGTTATCATTTGTGGTTTTAGCTGCTTAACTGTTGGGACTGACACTCTTTAGGACATCTTTGTCCTTATAATGCTACATTGACAGACATAATTAACTACTTCTTACTTGAGTTTTAGTTTCTGTTCTGGTGAAATTACATAGGAGATCACTAAATGCCTGTTGAAATATTAGTGTCTGGTGTCTTACAAAAACAGAAGCAGGCATAAGATTGTAGCAGTGACCTCTTATTTTGCCAAAACAAGGACAAATAACCAATTTATGAACATTCTCATCCCTTATTTCTTAAAATGACCTACACAAACACCTATGTCCTGGAAAAGTCCAACATCATTTTTTTAATTTCTTAACTCTTAATGTCCTATACCGCCCCGTTCCGCATCCACCGCATCAAGTTCTCAATCCTGTACCGCACGAGGTGTACTCACTTTGTTTACATCCATTTATAAGTAAGTAAGGAGCTCTCTAATGTAAGGGAGACAACTCTAATCACTTCCTGTATCATTCAGTTATATTTTGAAACCCATGCGTTAGAGTTTGATCCACATGTTGCTGAGTATTTCAAATTTTTATCGGAGTATTTTTCTGAAAATTTTTCGTTGGAAAAATGGCTGCTCAACATACTATGAACGATACTAGATTTGGTGAATTAATTGATGATAAGACTGTTGATTTGGGAGATGATAATCAAAGCGATTTATCCATTTCATCTGTAAACACGAGTGACCTGACTGATTTCGAACCGGACGATTTTTCTTCCATTGACGTCTCGGATGAAATTTTACCTGTGGAGTGGTCGGACAATGTTTGTGATTTTGATCATGAAGCTTTTGAAGGTGTTGTTGGTGCTAAAAAGCCTTTAGGACTTGATGCGCAGCCCATTGAATATTTTTTTCAACTTTTTCCATTGTGTTTGATCGCTACGATCGTCGAACAAACAAACTTATATGCAGCACAAAAGGGTGCAATCAACTTTGTTCGCACATGTGTCGAGGAAATCCGTGCATATCTGGGTAGGCTATTTCTGATGGGAGTAGCGCAGTTCCCAAATTATAGATGCTACTAGAGTAGGCAACCAGAGCTGAGGTACGCAGTAATATCTCAAATAATGCCGAGAAATAGGTATGAGGAAATTACTCAATATTTCCCATTTGTGAAAATCCACCACACACCAGTCCCGGCCGTGTCAAGCTTCATAAAGTGCGCCCGATATTAGAGAAAGCAAAAAGGCAGTTTGCTTCTCATTATGAACCCCACAAATGCCTCACTGTTGATGAGGCTATGATAAAATATAAAGGTAGGTGTTCTTTCCTACAATATATTCCATCAAAGCCGACCAAGTGGGGTATAAAAGCATGGGCCCTTGCTGACTCTGAGTCCTTTTACCTTCTAGATTTCAATATCTACGTTGGCAAGGACAGTGAAAACAAAAACCAACTACCACTTGGTATCCGTGTAGTGACGGATCTTGTGAAAAATCATTATAAATATCACCATATTTATTTTGATAATTTTTTCACATCCATAGATTTGCTAGAAATTTTGCTAGCAAACAACACTTACAGATGTGGTACCGTCCGTCTGAATCGGCGTGGTCTTCCTGCTAGCATAAAAACATGCAAGTTGAAAACAACGGGGGAAATGAAAAAAATGCAGGACAGGGAGATTGACTTAGAAAATTTTTAACAGGATATTAAGAGTTAATTGACTAGTTCCTTATTAAATGAAAGACTGGATATTCTTATGCTAATGTTATTCACTAAGTTTTCAAAGACTATAGGTGGGGAGCAAAATCCTTTGTGTATGTAAGTTAGCTTCTTGTTAGGTTTTCTAAATGGTTTATGGAGGTTGGTGACTAAGTTTAGTGTGACATTTAAGAAATTTAAGGTAGTGAGTTTGGTCACAATGGTTATTTTAAGTCCAAATGATATATTAGGTCTTTCCTAGTTTATCTAATGTGTGCCCATTCATGTCTCTAGATATAGCTAGCCCATTATCTCTATATAATCCAAAGTCTATGGACGTGAATTTCTTAGTGTGTTTAAATTGTGTAGTCCTTTATGGTTGCATAGTTCTGTGCTATTGCATGTAGCCATGCTAATGTCATAGTTGCCATTGTTATTTTGATGGTGGAGCGTTGGCAGAAATAACAGAAATCCCTGAATTCCATTAATATTATGCAATTGATTTTGCTTGTCATGCCTCCTAAGTTGATAAAATATGTTGAAGTGATATTTCTTTTTACTCTCCTCCTCTTGAACAATATTTGGCCAAGTGGCAAGTCAAAGAAATCTGGCAGTATATTGGCAGAATCATTAGAGCATTGGACAAAATGCCGGACAAATGTGATAATTGTTTTGACTTCTTACATTTTGAGTTCAAATCCTGCTGAGGTCACTTTTTCCTTTCATCCTTCCAGGGTTGATAAACAAAGTACCAGTCAAGCACTGGGGGGGGGACATTTGACTTACCCCTCCCCACAACATTTATGGCCTTATGCCTATGTTAGAAATAATTATTATTATCATTATTATGATATTAATTAATTATTAAACATATTTATCAATATCTATTTACAATAGAACAATGGAATATTTTACATGCAATTATTTAATAATTTGCTAGGTTGGAAGAATTCCATTTAACATATAGTGAAATTTTCAATAAGTCTAATTTCAATTCCAATTTTGAACTGTTTTCACAGCTGACAATGTGGATATTTCATGTTAGATTTCATTTATCACTCTCTTATGAGATAAATAAATCAAGGATGACATACATAAATACTGAAAAAAACAAAACAACATCTTGTTGAATAAATAATTACAAACCATGATGTTACAGATCAAGACATACTTTGCCAAAAGAAAAACAAAATTAGTTTTAGTAACTTACACCAATATTTAATTTCATAGTCTGCCCTTCTTTTAGACTAAGGTCAAGTTTTGGGGCATTACCTAAATCTTTGGACATTTTCTCCATCTCTTGTTCTTGTTTTAACCATCTAAATTAAAGGCAAAAAGCAAAAGGTAAATATAAAGTAAATATAAAGTAAAGCAAAAGTAAATATAAATTTTCAAAAGTCAATGAACAAAAAACATTTCTAAAATGTATTAAATATATAACTTCTTTTTAAGAGGAATTATTAAAGTAGGAACTACAAAATAACATAAATGTACAAGACTTATCTCTGTATAAAACATACAACTGTATAAACCCTGTCTTTATAAAGGGTATAACAATGTAAATCAATAATAAAATAAATGTAATACTGAAAATTATTATGAAATCCCCCAATATTCATAAGAGTGATGGATAAAATAAAATGCATATTTAAGCAGATCTAATTGAACAATAACACCACCCTGGAAAACAACATGAAGTTACATCTATAATAGAGCAGCTAAATGCATGAGCTGCAGTCATATAAATCATTGTATTAAAATGAAATACACATACCATTCTTTCATCTAAAGTAAATAAGGCTAATAAGGTACTGGATATAATACATTATATACTTATAGCCACTTAGGCAATGAAATAATAAAATTACTCTTCATGTATTGCAGTGTTGTCAGATCACTGAGAATTTAAAAAGATTAATAATTGATCAAATCAGAGGTATATAAAATAACAAAATTGACCGCTAATCCAAAGGGCTTCCCCATAGTCAACAGCTGAAGAATTTCCACCTCCCATATATGTGGTAATGATGAGCTGGAGATGACCAGAGCAAAATGTAGAAGTACTTTCACAATTTGTATGTCAACGATAGCTTTATTCCAGCACAGACAACACAACAAGGGGTGATCGACACAAGTTCATGAGGGTAAGGTGAAGGCTGAAGAATCAGAATTGTAAATTCCTGACAAAAATTCCTAACCAATATTATAGAAGCATTATCATCTTTGACCACTTTCAAGCTTAGAGAGTGCTACTGTAACCTTTGTTTTCATTGTAAACACCATGATGATGATCATCAAAATGCATGTTGAAAACGGTAGGGTGTAATTGTAGTAATTACATTCTACCATCTTTACCATCATCATCATGCATACAAATTAAGGATCAATCTACAGGTCATCTAATGGAAAGAATAAAGATAGAAAGGGTATTTATAGAGGCCATTTGTAAATATATCTTCTGTGGTATATAAGGCAGCACCATGATAGTGATGGTATTAATCACCATTATCAAAGGTGGGGATATTGCACTGAAATGCATAAGACATTGAATGTAGCAAGGGGAATTAATTAATACCATGCAGCTTTAGAGACTAGCAAGGCAATGATGCACATATTACAAATGAATTAGTATCAGTATTTGACTAGAACTGCATCTGCAGTCTTATTTTGATGTCACTCTGTGGACTTAAGGTGAAGATTCTATAAATAGAAGTATCTTATTTTCTGTCTCCAATTGTTTCATTTAATTCTACTAATAAGAGTTGTTAAACAAATAATAATATCTTAATTTATGATTAAATTACAAGTATTTTTGTTTTTGCATTTAAATAATAACTATGCTACAATCTAATAAAATATATTAAAAAAATCTAGTAAAATATATAAAAAATATTACATCTACAATATTCCATAACTAAAAAAAATCAACATCAAAGTAAAGTATAACACTGGATTATTAACCCTTTGGATACCAACCTGCCTGAAACCGCCCCTGGTTCTATGATGAAAACCATTTGTCTTAACCCTTTCGATACCAAACCGCCTGAAAGCGCCCAAAAATATTCTGGTCTCATAATACCAAACCGCCCGAAAATACCTATTGTTATTTAAATGAGAATATCAATGCAAATCT
>JAOPJM010001738.1:16908921-16920880 GCA_027124095.1 Muusoctopus leioderma
TCCGGGGTCGATAAAATAAAGTACCAGTCTAGTACTGGGGATTGTTGGCCTTGTGCCTAAATTAGAAACAATTATTAAATTAAAACAAAAATTTAATTTGCTTCGAGTTTATTTTAATTTGCTTCGAGGTTGCTTTAATTTGCTTTGAGATTGTTTTAATTTGCTTTGAGATTGTTTTAATTTGCTTCAAGGTTATTTTAATTTGACCCTGAAAAGGTGTAGTGATTAGTGACTTCAGAGTAAGAGCTAGATGGACCAAGAGACTATCTGGAGAAGGAAGTTGCAGAAGCTGAAAGAGCCCTCAACCAGTTGAAGGTTCAGAGAAGTTCTAGTTGACAAATATGACAGGAGGGAGAATATAGAGACTTATAATGCAGAGGATAACTGGGAGTTTCTACGAGACAACCTGTTGAAGGCTATACACCAGATTTGTGGCTGGTGCAAGGTTTCAAATAGACAGAAGGTGACATAGTGTTGGAATAGTACTGTAGACATACTGGAGATCTAAAAGCTAAGAGACAAGCTTGGAAAGACTGGAAAATAGGGGGAAGCAGAGAACAATATCAAGTAGCTAGATGAGAAGCTAGACGTTTGGTATAGCAAAAGGAGAGGCAGAAAGTAAGAGGTTTGCACATCTGCAACATGAGTCAGATGTGTGAGGTGTTCTGGATTGCAAGAGATAATTGAGACGTTGTTCCAGGGAAGTGTATGTTAAATATTGTTTATATATAAAGAGAGAGGGGGGGGGCAGAGACTGTGATTGTGTGTGTATTGAACATAGTATTAAAATAAACTAATCTTCCCATATCACAGACCACTTCTCCTGCACCCCACTCCCCAAATGTCATCTCCCGCATTAAATACCAACTTTGTGGCTTACTATACATAAGGGAAACTGGTCGCCATTTGTTGGACATCGGACGCAATAACACCAGAACATTCAGACCTGTAGCCTGCCACTTCAATTCTCTGGCCACACTCACCTGCATCTTGCTGTTTTGGGGATTATACAACTCCATAGTATTTCTGTTTCTCAGCTTCATCGTGAACAATAATTGTTCTACCACTCAAACACAGCTCTCCCTGCTGGCATTAAAAACTGACTTGCTTTCTTCTAAAACACCCTCACACATACTCACTATACTTCACTACCCTTTTTTACCCACACATTCACACACTGCATAAACACACATGCACCCCACACCACCTGCCTTCTCTACTCTTACACTCACACACACACTATAACAACTTGCAAACACCACCCACTAATATGCCTCTCTCAATTTACACACACACATTCACATACAATCTTGCTCACATACATAACTCCATTGTCACTCAGACACTTAAATATACTTCACCACACATCCCAACACCCACACACATATTCTATAATGCCTTGCACTCACCACCCACTAACACTTTGCCTTACTCATCATACACACACACACACACATTCACACACAACACTGCTCCCATAGTTAACTCCCTATTTGCCCACACTACACACATACATAAACATATCTCACACATAATTTGTTTCCCCTCACTACCTTCTCTGACACTTGTCAAGCATAGATAAACCTACTTCCCACATATTTCGTTTTTTCTTCCCATGCTTGTCACCTTGTCACGCTTATTTCCTTGATCATTGTTCACTCTTCTTTGCTCAAAGAAAAACTTCTTTACTCCACTACGTCCTGTCTACCATCCAAGCATGTTACATTTTTTAACCAAACATTGTATTTTTTTCCTTTCCATATTTTCTTTTCCTTCTTCCTCCAAAGCATCAACTTATCTCCCTTTCCTTTCCTCCACAGCATTAATTACACTGACTTTGTTCATTGTTTTGTCCCCCACCCCATTTTTGCTTGTATCTTCCCTGAATATTAATTACCTGGATATCAATAACCATGCTGGCTCAGACTGAACCTGGATTATGCCTAGATTTATTATCTTATTATTTAAATAGTAAATAAAATGATGGACATGCAGTTGTTGGATGCCTTAAGGTTATTACTTGAATGTAGATTTGGAAACCATTGCTTTCAAAAACTTTACCCTAGAATTGATTACTGGTACTTTTTTTTTTCCACTTCAAGAAAATTATATAAAGCCAAGTTGATAACAGGAGCATTTTAAAACATTGCATCATGAAACACCAAACTAATATACTATATGATATTTTATTTATCTATATGATATCTTATTTACCTATATGATAACTCATTTATTTTGAAGCCAAATGCCTACCATGCATTTATTCCATGGGGTAATATCAAATTATACATGGTACTACACATAAGCAATATACTACAATAGAATGTATGTTGAACTAGGCTAGGTATGATGGTAGACCACATGCCTCAGTAAACGACATGCTAAGGCAGACAGAGAGACAGAATATCAAGCTATTGGATTAGAAGTTTCCTATCATACTGCCCTATTGCAGAGTGCACTTATGGGACTCACTATCGACACTGATGTTCCACAGGGTTTGGCTATGTTCCCCATACTCTTCCTTTCGGACATTAATGGCCTTCTCGCTAACATTTCGAACAACAAACAGTTCTGTACAGATGGTACCACCTTCCACCCTTTCTTAACATTCCATACACAGGAGTCATCTACATACAACCTAGCCACTCACACCAGACCTGCACTTCTTCCATGAACAGACAACTCAAAAACACCCTCCAATGGGGACATGACAACAGCACTAAAACTCAATCACTATACATATCATCAAAACAATCTTGTAACACTACAAACACTTTACACATGAACAAAAACCGTCAGAGTCACTACAAATGTTAGGTCTCATAATCCCTGATCATCTTTCATGGTGACCATAACATTGCCAAAACTACATTCCAAATAATAGGCTTCCTCATCAGGGAAGAAAATACTTCAGCCTTGATGACCAGTTTCTGACTCTCTATAAATCACAAGCACAACCCACATAAGAGTATTGCTCACCTATCTAGAATGGAGCTGCTACTACATACATCAATATCCTAAACTATATACAATAAAAGATCATCCTACCAATTGGCACAGATTCATTTACCGGCATGCTAAAACCATTAACTCAGAAACATACAGTTTCTTTGTTTTATTTCTCTTCCCCTGCTACAGTAATAGCTTCTCCTCTGAACTAGAAAACTGCATACTACTGCCACCCAATCATATCTGATATACTCACCTTTATTGTATCTCTCCCACAAAGCTTGCAGTTGTTGCAGTAAGCACTTTCTCAAACCTTGCTGTAAACACCCAATCCTTCCTTACATAACTAACCCACCCATCCCTCTAGAACTCACTCCCTGCTCATGTTTTCCCACATAGGCATCAACCTACAGTAGTTTAAGTTGGTTATAAACAATATCGACTTCACTTATCTGAGATAGACTGCAAATATCATGGGCACTCCCCCACCTCCTCCAACTAAACAAATAAATGATAAATAAATAAATAAATAATAATAATAAACTAGACAAAGTACCTACCAAACTAGACAGAATACCAACTAAACTGGACAGTTTACCTACCAGACAATACAGAATGCCTATCTACAAACATTCCAATAGCATTCACTCTAACATTGCTATCACACTCCTTCCACCCTGCAGCCCCAATAACATTCACGCAAAACATTGCTATCACTCACTCATCACCCAACCTCTCCCTTTCCATCCTGCCTCTTCAATACCTCCTCATTATTTCTACTCATCCTCCCCTGGTGGCTGGTTAACACCAGATTTACCACCGAGTATACTCCTTACCCTCTGATATATAGCCACCTATCCTCCACCTGTGTCACAAAGGACAGAGTTTCAGCGACTCTTCCACCTTCACCACTGTGATTATCACTCCCCCACCACCCTCACACCTCTTCACTCCAGATCTTCCATCACCATCATGCAGGTTGGTTATGTCCATATTCATCTACCAGCCTCCACCTATAACCTATACTCCAATATTTTATAGAGGGCATTTAGCACACCTACCTACCATCACCCACCTCAGCCACTCTCCATCACATGATCTCTCCTACCTTAGCACTTCTATGACATAACAACGCTTTTGCCAATTATATTGTCTCCCTCTGAACCCCTACCAATACCGATTATGTAGCTACCACTATCTTTCCAACATTCTCACCCCACTACCCCCAATCACTCTCCCACCAATCTACACCCACACACATACTCTTTCACTCACAATCTCTCATCCACTGCTCACTTGTTCACTTTATCACGACACGCTTACTCTCATTGTATGGAGACTATGTAGAGCAGAGAGAACTCGTTGGCCTTCAGGGGACCAAGGCATCCTCTTGTAGTGCTGGAGCCAGAATAAAATGCACCCTGTGTACTCTATAAAATGGTTGGTGGCTGATAGGAGACTACAAAGAGTAGAAAGGCCTCTCTAGTCTTGTTGTGGACATGACAATCTCTCTAGTGTTGGTGCCACAATAAAATGCACCCAGTACACTCTGTAAAATGGTTGGCAATCGAACAGAGAAAACATAGGGTAGAGAGAGCTCTCTAGTTGTGTCGTGAACATAATAACCTCTCTAGTGTTGGTGCCATGATAAACGCACCCAGTATACTCTGCAAAGTGGTTGGTGATAGGAAGGGCATCCAGCCATAGAAATCAAGCCAACACATATAGGTGAGGTGTGGTCTCTTGACCCGTCTAGGAGAGTGGTGACTCCAACTGGAATCGAAGGAGGCCGAAATCACCCGTCCAACGCATGCTAGCATGGAAAACAGATGTAAAACAAAGATGATGATGATGAAACATGTACAGCATTTTCCCAAACCCGAACACAAAAGAACTAATTAGATGCGGTGTCTGCAGAAATTAGTACATAATCAAAGTACCTGTTCTTTGCAATTTTTTGAGAAGTCTCACAGTGAAAGAAAATATTTTTTTTTTAATAGAAATACCAAATGATAGCATTAGTTATACAGTTTATTGATGATGGCTTACATTATCCAACTTTATTCACGACATCACCAAATAGACAATGTAAGGAGACAATTCTATCAGTGTAACTAATGGGTTTTTTTCCTTTTCTCAAAAAGTATATTCATATTTGTTTATGTGGAAGGAGACTAGCTAGTTCTTATGTTATTTTATTTCCCTCTTCTTCATAGACATGAATACCATATCATATTATATGCAATATACAATCTTTGGATATATACAATCATTCATGTTTTCCTTTTTTTTTTAGTTTATTTCATTCTTGATTTAGCAACTACTCAAATGTGATAAATTAGTGGTAAATATAACACTATCAAGTAAGGGCAGGGAGGAGAAGAAATTAACTCTGTCAACAGAATGATGTTTCAATTATGACCTTCTTTGCTGAGTAGTAGAAACAGCTAGTGTAACACAATAAAAACATCTACTGTTATCTCTTTGGTCAAACTAATAAGTGATACTATAAATAGTTAGAATACTCAAAAAAAATATTGGGTTTAATTACAAACAAAAGGTAACTTTGTAAATTAAGTTTCCTATACATTTTCACTGATAAAATCAACTGAAATTACAGACCAAAACAAAATATAATCTTTTATAAACAAAATTTCAAAAAGAAATCTACAAGTTATATTAGTTACACAGGATATGATCAATAATTATCATTTATTCTCTTGTATCACAGTTTTGAGTCAAGGTCAACGTATAATCTTTTAATGGCCTCTTAATGGATGGTGAACTTAAACAACTAAGACTTAGTTACAAAAGAAGCAGGATATTTTTTTTTCCTGTTTTACATTATTTCAACCCCACCCATTTTACAAGACAAAGAATAATAATATGGTAAGGTCTGACATATGTAATACAATGAGTTGAAAAACTTCGATGAACTGAGATTATCCAAGCAATTAGTAGACATATTGATCACACCCTTAAAGACACCAATGATTTGGTCATTTGTTATTAATAAATTTTCTAACTTGGTGACATTTCCCTAAACAAACTTACAGCTAGAGCTGCTAAACCTTATTATCAGAAAGTTGCATGTCAGCAGAGATGACCAAGAGAGTACAGACCCAACTAAGTTTAGCTTGAGCATTGTTGAAATCCTGTTAAATTTAACTTTATTTTCCATCAGTTAAGATTAATAAAATATTGACTATGTCTTTTTAATAAAAAAAAAAGTAAATACATTCAGCTCAGACATGACTTTTATCAAAAAGGACAGAGAAAAATATACTGCACCAATAATGTAAACAGTTCTCCTAGATAGAGTGGTTTACAGCAGGGCACATTACTTGGTTTACCTCAGTTACTCTAGCTAAATCAACAGATGCAACAATCACTTCAGTAACTGATTAAATGCTGCAAACATAGAGCTGACAGGGAAGTCTCTCTATATAGTCAGTTAACTTGCTAGAAATAGAAGCCAAATCTCCTTCATATCACCCCTTACTATCTTTAAAAAAAGCAAGACATATTAGGTAATGTTATTCTGGATACACTATGTCTGAAAAAAAAAGGCTGCGTTGGTCACAGCTTGAATATCTTCGAGCATAGACCTGTTCGATGAGGGCTGAACTGAAGTGAAACAACAACAATAACAGAGTAAACATTGAGTATAAAACACTTAACTCTCCTTAACCTGCTGTTACATTAGTTCTAAATATATTTCTCTTGATCACAATGTCAAGACAGAGCCACTGGTAATATATCCAGGTTTATAGCAAGGAGCTACATACCAAACAGATGAAGAGCATTCATTTGTGTGTATAAGTAGACATGTATTATTATAAGTGTGAATGTTTATATTTCCGTATACATATATGAGCTTATTAGTTTAAGTGTATAAAATTAGCCTAAGTGTGTGTATATAGCAGTATATAGCCAAGGGCAGCGGAAAGGGATAATATGTCATGGCAGAAACCAATAACTATTTCACAAATTGTAAAAGAAAGCAGAGATTGGAGAGGGAGAGATGAAAGAGAGAGTGAGAGAAAGGGAGAGGGAGAGAGGAAGACAGAGACAAAGAGAGAAAATAGAGAGAGAGACAGACAGACACAAAGAGAGAGAGACAGAGACAAAGAAATTGAGAGACAGAGACAAAGAAAGAGAGAGACAATGACAAAGAGAGCGAAAGACAGAGATATGGTCAGAGTGAAAGAGAAAGAAAAGAAACAGAACAGAGAGATAGGGAGAGAGCCAGATCATTATAAAGCTAGTGATGGTGGTGGGGGAATATATAGATAGACATAGAACATAGTTTTTAGGCATGATCAGCTCTGACCAAGCAGTCCAGTGATTTACCATGTTTTGTTTTTCTTTTTTTCAGATAATGTACCTAGGACTTTTTAAGGTTGTGATTTGAGGAAAATGTAGCTGCTATTTCTATCAGGACAAGCAACCACATGAAGGGTCCCTTGTTGGCTCAGGAATACACTGGTAAAATTCAGAAGCCAGCCAACATTACATAAGTATGAAGCATCTTTCACTACATTGGCTTTAAAGCTGATAGTAGACATATACACTGGATCTCTAATAGCACACACTCCCTCTCTCCCCACCTTCTTCTCTCACCCACACACATACAAAATACTAAGAAGAAGGAGGTGGTAGTAGCACATAATTAATACTTATAGATTAATTACTATTTAGTTGTAATTGTCAGAAGATGTAAACAATCTTTAATTATCATTTTGACAATTATCCCACCACACTAATTCCCAGTTAGAACAACAGTACATTCATCATTATTAGTGTGTTTTGTTTGCTTTCTCTTGTTTTCTTATTTTTGCTTTATTTATTTCCCTTCAGTTCTTCACACCTCCATCAATAAAAGAATGGCAACAATACTGGAATTACAATAAAATATCCACATTTTTGAAGCTTACAAGAATCACATTCTGTAAATTGTTTCCACTACGAAGCCTGCTTTTCTTCTCCTAACCCCCACCTTACTACAAACATATGCACTCCATTACTGAGTCGAATTTCTAATTCATTCTTAAGATGCTTTGTTTTAGCACACATACACTCATACAAATTTACATAACACACACACACACACACACACATATATACACACACAGATGCCTCTCTTATAAAACAAAAATCTTTGTTGACTAGCAGCCAGCTGCTTCTTAATTAACAATATATAGCTCTATAATAAAATACTGGCTAGCTAGAAGTTAGCACATAGGAAGATAATTCCCTGTGACAATGATATATCAGAGCTCGCCTACAGAGATACATATACACATATACACAAACTCACACAAAATAAAGAAGGCACCCAAAGGTGAAGGAGATTTTCTAGAAATAATGCTTTAAGGTATGTAAAACAAAAGACAGAAAATGACAAATGGACTTGCTAGGCAACCATAAATCTCATGACAGAACACCCACATCCTGAGGCATACTTCACTATGGCAAGAGAGCAGAGTTATCAATGGCAAGCCTGATGGACAGACAACTTGTTTTCTCTTTCACAGAAGTGGCAGAAGGAAAAATAGGAAGAGGAACTCTGAGCAAGTGAAACAAGGAGAGGAACATGAGATAAATTAGAGAATAGGAACAAGACAAGTTTATTAATGATCTGTAATTTTAAAAACAATCAGCAATTATGTGCATACGCATGTAAGAGTGAAGGGAGAAGAGAGTTTCTATGTGGCAGAGTCTGCTTTCGGGTAGTCATTTTGACATACTTAGAAAATATCAAATTATTGTTTGTAAGTGTGCACATGCAAATGTATATTTGTGCAGGCAGGGTGGAAGTTGGGATGGAGATATGCATTTTATTAATTAAACATGTGCATGCATGTATACTGTCTGCATCTCTAAATGTAAAGGAGAATATTAATATACATTTCAAAATGCATGTATGCAGACATAGAACTGCATTCTTTTTAATCATATAAATATATACAAATGCATATTAAATAGTGATACGGTCCTGTATTTCAGAGAAGAGTAGATAGAAGGTTGTGACATTCATGACTTCAGAAAAAACATTAGCAGTGTAAGTAGAGTGAGAATTCTTCAGCAAAAAGTATAAACTAGATTACAATCTCAGCTGGGCATGAGCTCAAATCATATTCTACAGCATTCATAATAGATATGCAATAAAGCAGTAAATAAGATTACTGATATACTCAGATACACATAGGTACATATGCATATAAATGAGCATACGTGTACACACACACACAGATATATATATATACAAGGGTTGTACCGAAAGTAATGCGAAAGTGGGCATAATTCTTTATTAACTGATATAGGTCGTTCAAATTGCACATGTTGGTAGAGTAACTGTTCCTCTATAGTAACTCTTCTTCCTGTTCTTCTTCAATGCAGGCAAATAATGGGTTCTAAGCAGAAGCAACGTGCCGTCATTGAGTTCTTCATGAAGGAGGGTGCAGGCTGTCCAACATCCACAGAAGGCTACAGTTGTTTACAGAGATGACACCATTGACAAGAGCAATGTGCACAGATCGATGAAGAAGTTTAAAGAAGGGGAAACCAGCATTGAAGACAAACCATGCAGTGGGAGACCATCAACTGCGACCACTGACACAAATTGCCAGCGTGTGGACGAATTGATTCGCATGAACAGACGAGTCACAATCCGTGAGCCTGCTGCACAACTGGACTGTGGTCACAATGCATTACAGAAGATGGTGGAAGACTTTGGTTATCGAAGTGTGTGCAAAGAAGGTACTCCGGCAGTTGACACCCAATTTGAAGGAGAGAAGGGTGGAAGTCTGCTCTGATCTGCTGGAAGCGCTTGAAGCCAATAAAGACACGTTTTCTACCGATCTGGTGACAAGGGATAAAACGTGGGCGTATCTTTATGATCCGGAAACAAAGGCTCAGTCCATGGAATGGCGTCACACCTCTACTCCAAGGCCTAAGAAGTTAAAGAGCCAGTGATTGGCACAAAAAGTCATGGTGACTGTTTTGGGGGATGACAAGGGCATCTTTCTCATTGATTTTCTGGAACGTGGCTGTACCGTGAACATTGAGGCACTCAAACAGCTTAGAGAAGCCATTAGGAGGAAGATACCGATCAAGAATCTGAAAACGATCCACATTCTTCATGACAATGCGCGACCACACACATCTTTGGCAACAAATGAGGTAATCGACAAATTGGGCTGGTCAGTGGTCCCCCATCCACCGTGCAGCCCGGATATGGTGCCCTCCGACTTCCACCTGTTTGGTCCAATGAAGGACAGTGTTCGGGGACAAGGATTTGATGACACAGACGAGGTGAACGTGGCTGTGAAGAAGTGGGTTCGACAGTGCACACCTGAATTTTTTCAAAAAGGATTTAAGAGTTGGGTTCAACGATGGCGCAAATGCATCGCTTGTGATGGAGACTATGTAGAGTAGTACCTTTGTATAGAGGACTCTACCAACATGTGCAATTGTACCGAAAGTAATGCAAAAGTGGGCATAACGTTTTTATTAACTGACATAGGTCGTTCAAATTGCACATGTTGTTAGAGTAACTGTGTATGTGTGAGTGTGTCGGTCTTGGAAATTTGCAAAACGAAGGATAGAAGATGGTATTGGATCCTATAATTCGATCTATAATGGCCACACTCTTAGAAAGCAAATGCGGATCGTTTCGATTAACACCGTCCACTCTCGCACTAGACTGGAGGGAAAAAAGAAAAAAGAAATATCTGTGTTAACAAACTTAACCCGAAACATTACTTCTATTTTTTTTTATTATTCGTATTTTACCGTAATTTTAAAACTTGAATGAAAAATTATTTATCGAGAACAATATAGGAACATCTCAGAAGGTTATTGTTGTCTGAAGAGCGAGAAACTGCAAGATAGTAACTGACTGATTTTCGTATTAATTAATACAGGATACCAATATTCCTTCATAATGGTATAGACAATACAGAATAACCTCATTATTCACTCGTAAAGCGTTATGGGCGTGTACCTTAGAAATAACTAAATAAATAAATAGAGAACAATAAAAAAAAAAGAAAAAAAGAAGCAATTTACTTCCAGCAATTTCGTTCTCTGCCAATTTCGTTCTGCCAAGTAACATATGAAAACAACTATATTTTATCTAAAACTTACTTTGAACTAAACTTTTTTTTTTGTTTTTTTTTTTGTTTTCTTTCTTTCTGACTCCGTCCAACAATGGCCGGCCACACAATATAAGAAACGACGGTAATCACGTGACTGACATCGCATTGCAAACTGCGATGACAAAGACGACGGCCATGACGATGCGAGATAAGTTGAAAACAATTCTCTAATTTGTGCCATTATTATCAACAACAACAACAACAACAACACTATCTGCCGAAACCATTAAGGAAAAATAGTTCCATTTCTACACTCTGTCACACACACACACCCATACACATACACACACACACACACGCACACATACACACGCACACGCATAGGTGTATACGCGAACTAATATGTACGTATACATGCACATATATACGTACTTACATTTAAAAACAACAACAACAGCAGCAGCAATAATAATAGAAAGTACAATTATATTCTTTTATTCTTTTATTCTTTTACTTGTTTCAATCATTCGACTGCGGCCATGCTGGGGCACCACCATAAAGGGTTTTAGTCGATCAGGTCAACCCCAGTACTTTTTTTTTTTTAAAGTCTGGTATTTATTCTATCGGTCTCTTAGCCAAACCGCTAGGTTACGGGACATAAACAAACAAACAAACAAACTAACACAAGCACACAGACATATTCCGGTAAACACGCGTTTTTTTGTCTCGCTGTGTGTTTGTTTGTTTGTTTGTTTGTTTGTTTGTTTCTTTGTTGGTTTGTTTTGTTTTTCCTCTTAAAGGGCAAGGCCCGAAACGTTGAAATTACTGTCCATTCTCACCAAGCGTAAAACTAATACCTGGATGTTACCCTGTGTTTTTGTCGTTCTTTGGATTTACCATGTGCTGTT
>JAOPJM010001738.1:16927207-16939720 GCA_027124095.1 Muusoctopus leioderma
CACACGGATGCAGCTTAGCCGAGTGGTTAAGAAGTTTGCTTCGCAATCAAGAGGTCCCAGGTTCAATCACACTGTGTGGAATCTTTGGCAAGTGTCTTTACCATAGCCTCAGGTTGACCCAAGCCTTGTGAGTGAATCTTGGTAGATAACAACTGTCGGATGAATTGTACCTGTAATTCAAAGGTCCAACCTTGTCACACTGTGTCATGCTGATTCGGCCTGAGAATTACGTAAGGGTACACGTGTCTGTGGAATGCTCAGCCACTGCACACGTTAATTCAATGAGTAGGCCATTCCATTGATTGAACACTGGAACTCTCATCGTCGAAACCAACGGAGAATCCATCATCAAATCCATCATATACACACGCACATAATATAGGTGCAGGCATAGTTGTATGGTTAAGAAGTTCGCATTGCAACCATGTGGTTCCATGTTCGATCCCACTGCATGGCACCTTGGGCAAGTGTCTTCTACAGTAGCCCAAGTTTGATAATTTCCTTATGAGTGGAATTTGGTAAACTGTGGCTGAACAGTTTACCTAACAACTTGTTTGACTAATGTAGAGAGTATCAGCTTTTTCAGTAAGGGGGAAAAGATGGGTTGAATAAAGTTTTGACTATAATTTTGGAAACAAAGCAAGTATGCTCTTTTGGATGTGTAATGTTAGTGTGCATAAATGACAGAGCACAATGAGCTGAGAGAAAACCTGGATATAAGAAGAATCTGATGTAGTATAAAAGAGAGAAGACTACGCTGGTATCAGCATGCGATGTGTATAAAGGATGTCAGTTGAATAAAGAAGTGCCAAGTGCTTGAAGTGGTTGGAACCCGTGAAAGAGGGAGACCTAGGAAGACATGGAACAAAGTGGTGAAAACTGATCTCAAGAAGCTGAACCTTGCAAAGGCAATCACAAATAACCGTGACGAGTAGTGATACATGGTGTTGAAGAAGACCCACTCACCAATGTAAAACAGCCATTAAAATGGTGGTGGTAACGGAGGTTGGGATGTATAATATATCCACTTTGGGTGTTTCGACCATTATATGCCTGTTAAATCTCAATTTACTGCCCACTTCATTACCCTCTCATCTAACACTCTTCCTCTTTCGTATTCCCTGTGCCATGCCACCTGTGTAACAAGGAACGGCATTTTATTTGTTCATATTCAATCCCACTGTCATCATCTTTACCACTCTATCTATTTTGCATCTTGATGCCTGTGTAATGAGGGATGGCATTGAATCTGTCCATATTCAGTTGCTATCCCATCATGCTGCTCATGCTATTTTTCTATTCAATCTCCTTACAAACCAGCATGTAGCTAGTATTGTCTCTCTTCCATTACTCCCTCCCCTAATATTCTATCACTCCTATCACTGTTTCTCCCATCATACTCCTACTCTCTCTTCTTCCACCCATTTGGTCATCCCTCTGTCTTCTATACATCCTCTTGGTCACGCTTGTCTCAAAAGTTCAGAGACAACATACAGTAGAGAGGACTCTTTAGTCTTGCAGGGGATAAGGCAATTTCTCTAGTGCTGGTGCTATGATAAAATGCACTCAGTACACTCTGGAAAGTGGTTGGCGAATGAAAGGAGACAATGTAAGGCAGAGCGTACTCTTTAGTCTTCTCGAAGACATGAGAACCTCTCTACAAATTGTGTCCAATATACTCTGTAAAGTGGTTGGTGAAGGGCATCCAGCCATAAAATATATGCCAAATTTGGAATGTATGAGTGAAATGTGGTCCTCCGACCTGTCTAGGAGGGCAGGGACTCAAAATAAGAACTAACTCAGACTGTGATAACCTCTTCAACCCATGCCAACATGGGAAGCAGGCATAAAATGATGATGATGATGATGATGATGATGATGATGGTGGTATATATATGTATGTGTGTGTGTGCGTGCGCGAGTATATATATGTGTATTTATATTTACTGTCTAAAAACCAGTGTAGATTATGCTAGCGTCCATTTATATCCTATAACTTGGTTGGTCAACAAATAAAGATCAATAAAATATTACCAGACTGAAATAAGTAGTGGAGTTGATATGATCAGATAAACTCTTAGAATCAGTGCCCCAGCATGGCCACATTCCAATGACTGAAACCAGTAAAAGAATAAAAGAATCTCACTTTCCCTGTTGGCAGCATTGTCTGTTTTATGTTTCTCTCCTTCCATAGCAAACATTTTTCATTTTCAGACACACACACATTTATATACACACCCATATGTATGTATGTGTGTATCTGCACATGTGTGTGTGCACGCACATGCATGTGTGTACACATGTATGTTTGTATATAATAACTGAAGAAACATAAGAATAAGAAACTAGGCAACAAGTGAATACTTGATATGATTATGACAATGATGTTAATGATGGTGTTGATGATGATAGAAATATTTGACCAACCACATACAGAAATATCATTTGCAACACATGCAAAATAAGATTTTAAAAAATTAAAAAATCGAAACCACAGACCCTCCTCAGCACATGGGAGGCAGTTGATAGACAAGCAACGAGGTGAGTGAAACTTCTGGAGGAATAACATACATATCTGACATATGCAATATCAAACAGATAACAAATGTAATCTATATGAATGAACACACAAATCTATCACATCTAAAACCTGTGCCCCACCCTCTGGATATCATTGACGGAGGCAGTGAATCTGAGTGCCAGGTAGAAGTAGGCAATACACTATAGATGAGATAATGGCTGAGATCCCAACAGCTGTTGGTACCGTGGGAGTGGGTACATGATGATGATGATGATGATGATGACGATGACGACTACTGTGACAACTGGTAGTGGAAGTGGTTTTAGAGACAGTAAAAATATAATAAAAAAATTATCTGGCAAACACCACTCTGCTATTTCAAGTGCTGGAAACATATGTCCACAAATCCACACACCACTCTCTGCAAAGGAAAAAAATGCTTTCCACAACAAGGATAGATAACACAGGATTGCTATACCTCTTAAAATCACATCGGATGACAAGGTTTGTCTCTACATCAAAAAGAAAGTAAAAAAGAAAGAAAACAAAGAAGGAAAAACAAAACAAGAGTGCAGAGTCTGTAAGAACCATTTGATATGTGTGTACTCCTGACTCAGCATTAGAGTTGACGAATTGGAGGTAGAATATGACATTTTTGTGCAAACTTCCATTTCCATTACCTTCACATATATATATGTGTATATATATATATATATATATACACACACACACATGTATGTGCATGCCTATTTGTTTGTGCATACAGATATGCACAGACATATGTACATATTCATGAGTACACATATACATGTGCACACATGCATACACATACACACATACATGCACACACAGAGTTACAGCAGCATAAGATATTAAACAAATGTAAAACAACAAAATACACAGCTAAGATATATATATTACACACACACACATATATATAAGAGAGAGAGAGAGAGAGAGAGAGAGAGAGATAGAGAGAGAGGGGTTCTGTAGCTATCAGACAACGATAAAATATAATTAGCACAAGCCATATTATACCAGAATGCAATTTTGAAAATACTAAGCTAAGCTTGCTGCCATATTTAGCTTTTAAGAATAAACTAAAATAAAATACTAGGTGGCGAGAGGTTGTGGACTCCCCACAATACACAAACACCTTCCCACCACATCTACATTTAATACACCAACACCATCACAACATAAACAATTTCTTTTTTAAGAAATGAAACAACAACAACAACAACAACAAAAAGAGCAAACAACAAGAAAATCTCTAGTAAAAAAAACAAAAAACTTAAGGTTGAAAATATCAAACTGGTAAAAAATATTCGTTGAAGAATCAAATGATAAAATAAAGTTAAAACAATAAAATACCATACAAGGATAAAAGACTGGTATCTAAAATAGAAAAGAGAATCATTAAAAAAAATGTCACTTTCAAACAAAACAAGATATATATGAAAAAAAAAAAGAAATAACTTTTTTTTAATGGTAATTTGGATGGGTGGACATATTATTATTATTATCATCATTGTTGTTATTATTATTATTACTATTATTTTTGTTGTTGTTACTGTTGTTGTCATGATGATGATGATCATCATCATCATCAGCTTAGGCCTAAAAACAACATCATCAACATTGTTAAAGAATGTAAACCTAAGCTGACATGCTCAATAAAATTTGCTCTTCATTGCTGTCATTTTGGTTTATCACTATTATTATTTATTAACATTATTATTATTATTATTATTATTATTATTATTATTATCATCATTATTATGTTAAAAACAATTATTATTATTATTATAGAGACCAGATTTAAAGGATTTTTGGGCAGTCATAAATTTCCAAAGAACATTAGACACTGTCTACACGAATGCATGTTTTCGTGCATGCAGGCATGCATGTGATATGCATTCAGGTCCCACTGCAGACAGGTTAAAACCTTCTTTAGTATGATTCTTTGTTTAGACACTTAGGACTGAATATTTTTAAGATGGAGACTAAGGAGATAAACAGAAAAATCTTGTCAAAGCTAATGTGAAAAACATTAAAATATTTTGACTTAATCTCTGTTGCTTATTTCCTTGGTAAGATGGTGGAGAAATCATCATCATCATCATCATCATCATTATTATTTCCGTCTGTATTTATTGCATGTTGTTTTATAGCATTATCATTAAGCTGGTGGAGTGGTAGAAATGGTAGAGCAGCACCACATTAAATTCCTTGCTGTATTTAATTCCAGCCCTCTCTATTCTCAGTTCAAATGATGCCACGGTCAACTTTGCACTTTCATCCTTCCAGGATCAATAAAATAAGTACCGATTACATACTGGTGTCATTACATTTGTGGGCTTGTGCCTATGTTAGAAACACACTTGTTCAGTGTCCAAACATTGGTGACTTGTGGAGTTTTGTTGAACAGCTGTTGTCGCATGTAGGATGGATTCAGCTATCAGCCAAGTCCATTGTGAAGATTGCCCAGCTGCCTTCCTTTAGCCAGGAAGAGGAGGCAGTTTTCCTGTCTGGTGGCTATGGCAAAAGAGGTTGTGTAGTGGACACAACTGAGAAGACTGAAGACAGACACTTGCCTCTTTGGCCATGCCCTCATCGACTTCTTCAACTTACCCTAGGAGAGGAAGGTGAAGGTGGGGAGAGAGAGAGGGCCCCCCCCCCCAGTAAATTTGCTGAAAGGTGAATAAGAATTGCGAACATGGCTCAACTGAATGGGCCTACTCTCAGCATACACCTGAAGGCCCAGCTGGGAGAGGGCACTTACCCTTGGTAGTCAGGGTAATCCAGGATCTGTGGGGTTCCTTGATTGTCTTTAGGTGATGGTCGAATTCTAAGAACATTTGAAAAACTTTGCATGCTGTGAAAACTTTCATTTTCATTCTAATTTCTCATCTGATTTCTATGTAAACCTCCATCATCTGTTGCCTTTGTATTTAGTTACGTCTCTTTACATTCTGAGTTCAAATCTTGCCAGAGTCAATAACATAAAACACCAGTGAAGTACTAGGGTCAATCACTAAATGTTGTGGCCTTAATTACCAATATTCTGTAGTCAATAAACTGAATATGATTTCATTATGCTCCTTTCAACTTACAAAAAGAGGGTAGCACCTAAAAGAAAGTTATTATTATCATTGTTACTGGAACGGACAGTGTTATGGTAAGGGCTGTAGGAGTGGCAGAATTGGTAGAGCAGCAGACAAAATGCCTTGCAGCATTCAGTTATGTCCCTTCATGTTCTGAGTTCAAATCACGCTGAGGTTGACTTTGTCTTTCATCCTTCTAGGGTCAATAAAATTCATACCAGTTAACTATTGGAGCATCAATTCTATTGATTATACCACCCTCCCTAAATGTGTGGCCTTGTGCTTAATTATTATTGCTATTGCATTTAGGCTCAGGACAGACCTGATTGAGCCAACCTATGAACAAAGACATTCCTGCCATGACCATCACATTATTTTAGGGGTATGTAGCAATACATTATCCAATGTGTCTGTAGATTTCCCAAGACGGCAGGGTGTGATTTGAGAGAGATGTGGTTGCTATTTCCAGCAAGTTGAGTAACCATGTAATTATTTTGTACATATCCTTTTTTATTATTTATTGTGTGGAGTCTTCTAGTATCATACACAGTATACAAGAAAGTGCAAGTTGTACAAAATGTAGCTCTTTGAGTGGCCACAGATTGCCACAGAATGGCAGCTGAAGACCATCTATACCATGAGACCAAAATGTTCAAAGTTCAACTACACTCATACCTTCTGGTTTCACAATACCTAGTTCAATTCTTCAATACCACAACAGAAGTCACCTATATTACCAATTATCTTCAAATCCAGGCTATAAACGAAAAATGAAGCCAACTATATTCACAAAATTCAATGAAAAACTTATGCAATTTTAAAATTTGTCAACAATGGAAAATCAAGAGATGACAATGTAAAAACTTCATTGTTTGGCGTTTGAAGATATAATTTGAGGATACCAGCTATGAATACTATGAGGTAGCTACCCATCACCAGACTAGCTCATGATCAATAAAGAAGAAGAATGCCTGCCATGGAAAACAAGGTGCACATGGCACAATTGCACTAAGGTTTTTGGTCCATACTAAATGACCATTGCAGTCAAATGGATCCAGAAATTACCAAACATATGTCCAGATTGCAATGGCACTCCACATGATGTCCCACATCTCTTTCACTGCACAGCTAATCCCACTAATCTAAATATACTGGACCTATGGAGTAACCCTGGGAAAGTGGCAGTATGGCTTCAACTCAAATTGCAACATTAAGTGTCTATTTGGGCAACCACAACAACAAAACACAGATCTTTTACAGAAATTAACAGTCCTTTAAGCTTAATTTTCAAGCTAAGACAGATCAGCCATAAATGGGTGGTTTCTTTGTGACATATAGATTTTATTCAATTGCAATGGATATTTCCTATGTTAGAGTTTATTTTCCATTTAAATTTTGTTTCCTTTCATAAATATATTTTATTGATGTACACTTTGTTCTTTTATTGAAATTCTCAATTCTCCCTGGAGCCTTGCTGCTTCTTTATAAATGGAATATTTACATAACCATTTGGAAGAGTTTTTCTCTTGTATTTAAAGTAAGAACCTGGTTCAATAATGGATGTATTTTAACTACTTTTCTTTTTATACACAACTGGTAGTGTATAACTTTCAGTGGTATGCTCCAGAGGCCATGAACAGTTTCCTGGCAACTACAAGTTGATAATATTGAAGCTATATGCTATTATAGGTGAAGGTAAGATGTTAACTGATCCAGCTCAGTGTCTTTCACGAGCTGCACTTGGTAGATGGATTCTTTAAGGATGTTTTCTGTGTTCTTTTGTGTTAATTTGGCTGTCTTCAAGAACTCTTAAATACTTATATTTAGCAGATTGCAGACCTTTGACTATGAAGCATCATATAGTGTTACTTCACTAAATTTTCTTTAGCACTTTCATTTTACTTTCTATAAGGCAGCACCTGTACATTTTTATTTTGTTGAATCCAAACTGACACTGAAATATTATTCAGTTCCAATTCTCTTTCAAATGACATTTGTATCTGCATCCACAATCAGTTTAGAAATACATGTGTTCTGTGTTCAAGCCAAGATTAATCTTCAAAAACAAAAACAAAATTTCATGTAAATGTGATATTGTGTTTCTTGAATATTCTCATTTTATTTCCATTCTTATACTAGAGAAAGTTGGTTTCAGTCAATAATTCAAAAAATGTATTCTTCCTCTTATTGCATGCTTGGTTTTAGGATACTGCATGGACAATTTCTACTTTCAGAAACTAAATTATAATTAGTAATCCTGGGATCAACATATTTAATACTAATATTATTTGATATTTTCAATGGTGAACGTTAGTTGGAGAATTTCTGTCTGAATTTTAATCACTATTTCTTCTCGTAAAACGATGATGATGATGATGATTTCCACTAAACATTTTTCTCATCTATTAGAAACTGTTCCCAGAGATTTGTTTGCTATTGCTATTCAATCTATCTTCTTTAATTATCAGATACTTACTCTCTAATACTTCAGATGCTGATGCATCAACTTTTTCTTTCTCATCTATATCGCAATATAAAGGATTTTCCAGAATATTCACTTCTTGTCAACCACAATATTTAGGCTCTGTTTATCATATCGTTGTATTGTACATCAAAATTCCAAAGCATTCTGATGTCTTTAGACTCAATTATACTAGGGTGTTGGTGTTCATGCCATTATCTTGCCGTTTTACATGTTATATTTCCCACACAAGGTCTGAGCAACACTCCATGCAACAACATTATCAACATCATTATTTTTATTACCATCAGTATTACCAGTCTTCGTTAAGCTCTCCTCCATATCCACAGCATTATTAGTGCAATGGAAGAAACAGTAGATTGTTGGACCAAATGTCTTACAATATTTAGTTATGCTACGTAGGCAGTAAGTTCAAATCCTGTACAGGGATGACATTGGCTTTCATACTTTGCAATAATAAAATAGGTACCAGTAACATACTGCATTTGACTTAAACTGCTCTATCTTCTCCCTACAAATTTGATGCCTTGAACCATTATTATTACTTTATAGTTTGGGACTGAATTAATGTTGACCGTGGCCATGTTCATTTACAGCATCATTATTAGTATTCTTGTTGTTCCTGTATTTCAATGTCATTCCTGTTGTTGTTATTGTGTAACCAGTAACATTTACAATATAATGAATGAGACAAGGAAGCCATTATGTGGTCACTCGATCTGATAGAAATATCAGCTAAATCTCTCTCAAATCAAACTCCACTGCCTAAAAAAAGGTAAGAACACATTAGATACCCACAAAAAGATGGGATGGTCACGGCTGGAATATCTTTGATCATAAGTCTGCTTGATCAGGGTTGATCTGGGACAACAACAACACCCTGAAACACAACAGTTACAGACAATGGTGTAATACATCTTTAAGTCACAACCAATTCATATCTAACAATCTTAACTCCACAAATAATTTTTGTTTCACATTGCATTAAAACAGTCTCCCCAAATATTTTAATAAAAGATACACTCTTCCAATAGCCTTCTTAAATGTATTTAGGTGTGTATGCATATTTAGTGTCATGCATATATGTACAGTGTGACTGTGTATATTGTGTGTGTGTGAGTGTGTGTGTGTATACATAGTAAGAGAGGTATACATGCATATATGTGTGCAAGAATATGTGCATGTGCACATGCATATACATACGGATTATGTATATCTAGATAGGAGTGCTTAAATGAATCTCTCTGGTAACATACACGCACACAAATATGATTTGAACTCAGAATGTAAAGGGACATTACTAAATATAGCAATGCATTTTATCTGTCACTCTATCGATCCCTCTATCCACTAACCTTAATAATATGGAGAAATTAAACCGAAAGAGGATATAAATTTTTTATGATCAGCTTTAAGCATTTGTGTTATCATTACTAATGTCTAATCATAATATTCTTATACTAATTATATTGACTCTGCTATGTATAACATAGCTCATCATAATTAACTTTAGAGTGCATCCATACACAGAAACAAACACACAGCAAAACTGTACTCATACATACACATTATACCAAACACTACTATTACCATCATGATTTAAACCAGCTATAAGATCTTTGTTTGAAATTTACCCCTGTGCCTAGTGGAAACAGGCTGAAAACATTATAGCATCTCATTCAGAGCAACAGTTTCTTTAGTTTTCTTCACATCAAGAACTACTTTGCTTGCACACCTTAAAGGTTAATAAATGAGTACCAGGAAAATACTGGATTCATTTCAAACATCTAAACCCACCCACTCTTACAAGAGAAGAACAGTGCCTAGGAAAGCAATCATAATTTATCATTAATGTAAGAACAGTGGAGATTCTTAGCAAGTAGAACTGGGAATGGATATTTTACGGTAAGGAGAGTGTTCAGTTAAAATTTTCATGGGTTTTACTTGTGGGGTTGATAAAATAGATAGCAGTCATATATTGGGATCATTTCAATTGAATTTCACCTTGCTCAAGCAAAATTTCTCAAATCAAATGAAATCCTTATTGGTAACAATATTATCGTTGTTAAAGGAGTTGACAGAAAGATTGTCAAACTAAATACTTTACAGTATTTACTTCTGTGCCTTTTGATTCTGAAATAAAATTCTTCCAGGTTTGACCCTTCTCCACCTTTTCATCCTTCTGAGGTTAATAAAATAGGTACCAATGATAAGTTTGTGTTCTCTGCAACATTTAGCTGTATGCCTATTCAAAAGAATAGCCTTGCTCATAACAGCAATCTCAAAAGAAAGGGATATTGGCTTTGCTCTTGAGACTTGTTTGGACACTTCAGAAGTTATAGCAAATTCGGTCCAGAAAATATAGCTTCCTATACAAAGGGCTATAAACTTACTTCAATTCAAAAGTATTTCATATATTACTCAGTGTTTGGATATTAAAGGATATTTAATAATCCTACTTGATGTACCATAATGTGCCATTAACACACTAATCAAAGCAAGATGACACTTTTATAATACAATCACTAGTATAAACTGTAGAACTAAAAACAAATTATTCAATAGTTAACAGCTTTCTACAACAGTCAATTGGCATTTTGGTGCATCATGTACAATAATGGAATAAATAGCCACACACTAAACTATATTAGGAAATTTCAGTGTAGGCACAGAACAATGTTTAATTATATAAAACTGGAGTGACCATATGTGATGCTAATTAACAAGTATGTAACTAAAAAGGGTGGATGTCTATCTTTTAACGACTGCTAAACTAAACCTATTTTATATAATAATAGAATTATAGGGAATGAACTACTGGTGTGTATGTGTAAGTAGATAGAGAGATAGAGGCAGAGAAGTAGACAGAATTAAGTATATCTGTAGGTATATAAAAGAGGGATAAAGAACTTATTAATTTATCTGTATGTGTGTACACACGCACAAGTTGATATGCACATGTGAGCACACAAACACATCTATGTTGTATACCCATGCACAGACACACAATATATGTTCTCAAATGTTTATAGAATATGAACATGTGTGTATGCACACACATACATTCACATAGAGAGAATGATGCACAGTGCTTAAAGATAAATATAGACACATACTTAGATAGGTAGAGACAGGGAGACACACTGATCGATATATATATATATATATGTGTATTAGTTGAAAGAGACAGCAGCAGAAGGCAGAGAAAAAGAAAGATTTATAGATACGAAATAGAAACAACAGATTAACAACTCTTCTAAGATGTAAAATGTTATATGGAGCATATTTCTGTAGTAAGATAGAAGAGGAGGGGATGAATAAACCATAAATATATGAAAAGTTGTCGGAAGAATGAGGTGGGAGAAGTATCAAATATAAAACTCATCACAGGATATTAGATGGCAACTACTTATATTTCCAAAAATATAAAGAGCAATTCTCCTCATCATCATAGCCATGAGCCCAAATGTAAAGTGAGAACATTACAGATAGCAACAGGGTAAGGTGGGGGGTAGCAGAAGACATACATAAAAGCTAAGTGTCAGAAGTTACACAGTGCTTATTAAATTGATTCCTGTCTGATATGTATATTGCATGGAATCTTGCTTAAATGTAGCAGCACTAATGATTTTCAAAGTTCATTGAAAATTCCTGAAGAAATTTTGGGAATATTCTAAGATGGATTGATGGATGGATGGATAAGGGAAAAAAATATGTTCAGAGATGGTTACATATGGTCTATACTATAGCAGCACAAACTCTGTCTCCCCTCCACCCAGACAATGTGCATTAATAGCTCCCATTTGTCTGCCTTGGAAGATAAATGTATGCAATGCCATAACACAAAGCATGGGCACATTATTAGAGAGACTTTCAGATGTCTGAGTGTCAGAATTTCCTTTCACCATACTCAGTGGAAAAGTTCAAGGCATAACAACACAGCTGGCACCAGCTTGTCTAGAAAACCAGTAGCATTAAGTACATGCATGTATGTAAGTAAAATGCAAACATATACATGTGTGCACATATATACACACACATGTGAACCATTTTAAAAAGTTTCACATCAGTCGTTTCACACAAAGGCAGGTAAAATGATTCTTTGCCTGAATTGTTGGAGTAAAGGTTTTACAGCTGAATGCTCTTCCTGATACTAAATTTGACAAGTTTTACACTCATGACCTCTGGGCCAGTATTCCTGATTACTTACTGTGTGCACAAGTGTGTGTGTGTGTGTGTGTGTGTGTGTGTGTACATGTGTGTGTGAGAGCGAGAAGGAGAGAGTGAGAGACAAAAAGAGGTAAGAGGGAATGAAACAGATAAAACAGAGAGAGAGAGAGAGAGAGCGAGAGAGAGAGAGAGAGAGAGAGAGAGAGAGAGAGAGAGAGAGAGAGAGAGAGAGA
>JAOPJM010001738.1:16958491-16969850 GCA_027124095.1 Muusoctopus leioderma
TTAAATTTAAACCTTCCATTATAATTTTATGTAAGAACTTTTTGTTAAGTTATGTTCCAAACACCAACTTAATAAAAGAAACTTAGTTACTTTACTGAATTCCTCCAAATTCTTGATTATTTTCAAAATTAATTGAAAATCATAGGCAGTGTATTTCATTAGAATATGGTAACAAAAGGGTTAAAAGATACATTGTAAATCACACAAAATTATCTAAGTTATTAGAAAAAATAATAATAATAAATCTACCTTCTACCTCTATAAAACTATCCCTACATTTTAACACTTGAAATTTGGAATTTTTACTGAACTGGATGTAACTTATAAGTTTTAGAACTTTTAAATGCTAAGCACTATAGAATAGGATTGAATCCCATTTCTGATCTTGGCTAACTGTAAAAAGTACTACTTATTATATTAAACATAGGACAAAATGCATGTCTACAGTAAAGTTTAAGCTCATAACCTTTCTGTCATTACTACGACTGAATTATTCAATCAAACTCAACACTATACATAGTTGTTTGGATGTATTTGTGCAAAAGAAACCCAGCAACAATGCAACTATATAGAAAATATTGGATCAAATGTGTTTAACACTAAAGTTGATAGTGGTGCCCAAACGTGGCTACACCCTAAAGGTTAGAAACAGCAAAAGGGCAAAAAAAAAGGTTAAACATGAAATAGGAATTACAATAATTCATCTGCTTGTGGACAAATAGGAACAGTGTAATGCACATTGTCAGATAGACATAATGCTACACCAATGTTAACTTTTGACTCACAACTCAACCATAGCACATTTACAAAATTCCAAATAAAACAGAAATCCAAGAAAATTAAGGAAATTATTTACAAAACAAAACTATAAGAAATTAGAACAAACTATTTTGGGGTTTAGAAAAAAAACCCAACAAACTCAAAAGAATGTATTCCTATCTACTGCCCACACACCAATTCATTAACAGTAGGTAACACCGCAATAATGATATTCAAGACATCAAAAGATAGCTGACAGTTATACATAAAATTTCAACAACAACAATAGCAACAAAAATGCATAAAAGTAATGCAAGTTGGAGGGAAAAACATTTTGGAAATTTAACTCAGGAGACAACTTAAAATGAGGAAAAATAAAGAAGAAGAAGAAACAATTTAGTAAATAATATCTAAGTAAATGAATGAAAACAAAGATATAACTTATTCTTCAAAAAATATACACAGAACTTTTAAGGAGCAATCTCTTATGTGCAAGGCTTAGAAAAATGAATAATTGCAAGACTAATTGCTTCTAGTTTCATCCAAAATGTGAATTTCATCCATTACAGAATTTAGACACCTCAACATGTATTCTAACCCATTAGCACATTAGTTCAAGATATCTGTTTTTCTGCATTATACTGTGTATGTGTTTGCCTGTATATGTATCAATAATATTAATGTGTATGTGTGTGTATAAGAATACACACATACTTTTTATATTTTTCACTGAACAATACAGTAAATCATTGAAATGTTAAAAATTTAAATTGTTTCAAACTCAAGCCGAGAAATATAACAATTCTTCAATGCATGAAACCATTTAAGCTCGGTGTTTAATTTAAGTGGCATTGAAATGGATTCTGTGTACTTAAATATGAACTAAAAGCTTTCTACGGTGGTGAGTTCACCGAAGAATGAAAGAACATTTATCAAGAAATCAGAATATAATATTATCAAAAACAGCAAGTAAAATTTACTCTAGAGTCTATCAATAGATGATACCTGATATAGATTAGAAATAATGCTATTGAAGAAATAACATTTCAAAAATCATCACCAGAATCATCAACACATCATTTTCTCATTCATAATATAATTTTCCTTTGTTCCATGAGAGGTTCAATCCAATAGAATGACACCAAATTTTGCACCAATGAATTAGCTGGTACCAGCAAAAGAGAAACTTTGGGAGATTTAAAAACAACAACATTTCACTAACCTAACAAGAATAGTGTAATGCTGTCAATGCTGGTACTGTATTTTTCAAAGTTTTACAGCTTTCTTTACCAATCAAATATAGGCTGGATGATTCTTCAAAAGTGTATATATTTCCACATAAATTGTACAGGTATTTGCTTTCCTAACACAAAATACTTAACTGTAATATCACAGCGATACTTAACTTTCAGGAGAAAAGACTGATGTTAGCACTGTAATGTATCTTGCTTAAGAGCACAACACAATGACTGCTGAGCTATTTCAACCCAATGGCTTGCAATCACATCAACATTACTGAGCTTGACACTGTTACATAAAAAGCTGTTTGATTCTCTCTTCACCAATGTAGTTTATGTACAGCAAATGAGATACTTTTCCACAGCTTTTTTACTTGTAGGTGTTTTCAATAACTGTTGACAGTGTGTATTAAATGGTTTTCTTGCAGTTTCCATACTTTTAATTGTTTCACAAAACACTCTCAAGAGGGCAGATTGGATACAAAATGATTTGTACAATATTATGTAGAGTTGTGACAGCACTCACTCACACTCTCTCTCTCAAGTGTTTTAAGGCCAATTTCCCTGCTAAATCAGGTTAGCCTTGTGGGCCCAGTTATTTCATCATGGGGTTCTTTTTGAGGCAATATTTTATCACTGGATATCTTTCCTGACGCTAAACCTTTTAGTCACCGCTTACGATAAGCAGGTAGTTGTGATAGGGTTGTGAGAGCACTGAATTATAATAACGATGCATGGCTTCCAAGTTGCATGTTCATCCTTAACTTCAAATATTCTTATCTTTCGCTGTGTGAGGGGAACCAGAAATAACTTATCACCTTCTTAAAAGAATCTTCAGTATCTAAAATATGCTAATTCAAATGTGGTAGCTAACAATATAAAAAAAAAATACTTACTGTTTTTGAGTTGGTTTTCAAAAGACAATTTCTTGATGAATTACTAGCAGTAGCAGATCTGGCACTGACAGGTGTGCTGTTTAAGTTGGAGAAATGCACTTTATTCTGCAAAGTCTTCAAAGAAACATTATCATGTTCCATCCCACACTCTGGTACTTTGCAATGATCTGAAATTGCTTGTGCTGAAGTATCAGCATGTAAAGATTTCCGTTTCCTTGAAAGGGATATATTCTGTAAGATGCTCATGTGCTGACTTTCAGTATTATGAGGCACAGAGTTAACTGGCAGTGAAGATGTATGAAAACATCCTGTATCTGGAGGAGAAACATTAGTCTCACTCTGTGAATGGTCAAAGGAATCTGAAAGAGGTTTCTCTGAGCTCTGGCTCTGGTTTAACTGGGGAGGGTGTTTACATTCAGAAAACTTGATGTTGCTTACTGCTGCAGATGAAGTAACTTCATCTAAGCTACTGCAGGCACTCAGAAAAACATTGTCACTGAGTTCATCCTGTCCACTATCAAAATCAATGTTCTCAGACTGACTGTTATTTGGTGGAGAAACTCGTGTGGCTGAAAAATTGTGAGGGTTTATAATATCTTTAAGTCGACACACAGGTAGTACTTCATGAAATTTTTGAGTGGCAGTGCTGATACAGCAATCTTTAGGAAAATTACAATCATTAGATGGTGAAATAATGTTGTTCACTTCATTGTTTTCTTCTTGCTTGAAGGATTTCATTTTAGACTTTTGTGCAGACTGTAAAAAGAAGAAAAGAGAAATGCCTGACTTAATTAAATTTTGCATTTTTCCAGTAATACACAACATTTATCTTTATTTTTATTTGTTTTGTTTTATCAGCACTAACTTGGATAAAAAGTTTCAGTAAACTTACTCAGTAATGTAAAATATTTAATATGCTTTTATCTCTCACGATGACAACAATGATGGCAACGGCAACCACGATGACAACAAGAATGACAACAGTGCAAATGCTAACATCAACGGAGCCACCATGTGGTTACTCAACCTGTTAGAAATAGCAGCTAAATCTCCCAATAAAAGTCTGTACCTCTTCTTGGGTGGTAGACTTAATCTGGTGCCTAGTTTAACACCACTACCTAACCCTTGGGTACATTTAACAGAATCCACTTTGGCGCAAGCATTCAGATCAGGTTTTTGATCTGAAGATAACTCATGAGAGATGGGTTTTTTTCCCCATCTATTTCCCACTTTCCTGCCTTGGAGATCCTGCAAAAAGCTCATGGGTGCTGACTTTCCTACTTTGACTAAGCCATAAAAAAAAATTAAAATGTTAATTAAGCAGGCAGTACAACATAATGATGGTACCAGGATTAGTCCTCATAACATGCAAGAAGTGAGCTCCAGTTCCTTAATTATTCAACCACCATACTTCTCATATTGATTCTAAATACCACAGAAAATATTCCTGCAAACAAGTTATTAGAAATATAAGTCAGTAGTTACCTTGGCTTTTACCAAAAATAGAAGAAGTAACTTAATTATCACATTATATGTCTGGCTTGCTGACGAAGATAATGGATTTACCTATACATATAACATATATTCTTTTTGCATGTTATTTTTTGGTGGGGGTTATATATTTGGCATTGTTATCTATCCATATCATAAGGTATAACTGAATAATTAGGAATATCCTTAATTGAAAATAAACATGGCTTTAGTTATCTATGGAAAGATCATCTGATGTTTGCATACATAGAGATAGACAGTCACACACACACACACACACACACACACACACACACACACACACAGAAATGTGTTCGCTCGCACATATACACACTTCCAAACTGCATAAAAATACATTTTCTTAGTGGTTACTGGTTAAAGATCTTTGTTTTGATTTCTTTTTTGTTATTTTTTATTTATCTTCTAAAAACAGTGGTCCAAATATGAATCATCCCATTTATGTTTGTTTATTCCCTGGTAAGCATGATGAAATATGATATCTGACCTCTAATGACATATAATGAATGTTTACTGGCAACATTAGACATCTTCTTTCTTCTTTTTTTTACCCTTCATTCCCAGAGGAGCATAAGCCATTGATGGCAATCATCTATCGAACTTAATTCTGGGTTCTCCTTTCTGCCTCTGTCCAGTTGCTTCCCCATCTCTGTAGTTCCTTCTCGGTGTCACGCCTCCAGGTGTTTCTTGACCGTCCTCTCCCTCTTTTCCACTGCGGGTTCCAGGTCAAAACCTGATAGGTGGTGCTGGATGCTGGTTTCCTGAGGGTATGTCCAATCCAACTCCACTTCCTCTGTAAGATCTGCTTGGCAACGAAATCTTGCCTTGCTCTTCACCACAACTCCTCGATGGTGATCCTGTCAGGCCGCCTGATGTTATAAATGCGCCTCAGACAGGTGTTAATAAAAGTCTGCACTTTTTGCTGCAAAACTTTGGTCATCCTCTACGTCTCAGAGCCATAGAGCAGGACTGATTTGGCAATGGAGTTAAAGATGCGCATTTCTGTGATTGCGCTGATTTTCCTGGAGGCCTAAATGTTCTTCAGCATAATGAAGACTGCTCGCAGTCGATGGAGTGCAACTCCCCCCTCTATATTAACTTTATAGACTACGAGAAGGCGTTTGACAGTGTGGATAGGGAGACATTGTGGAAGTTGCTGAGGCACTACGGAGTACCCGAGAAGATCACCTCAATAATCTGCTGTACCTATCAAGGCATGACCTGTAGAGTAGCCCATGTGGGCTGACTGTCAGACAGTTTCGAGGTACAAACTGGAGTCCGTCAAGGGTGCCAGCTGTCACCTCACCTTTTCCTCCTCGTGATCGATTGGATCAGGAAGGCCACCACAGCAGACAGGAAAATGGAATACAGAGGAAACTTGGGTCACAGTTGGATGACCTCAACTTTGCAGACAACCTGGCACTCCTTTCACAAAACCGCAATCAGAGGCAGGACAAGACTACTTGTCTGACAACAACATCAGCAGGCACAGGGCTCAAGATCAACAAGAAGAAAACAGATCTCATGAAAGTCAACATTAGACATGAAACACATGTAATACACATTATCTAACAGTTAGTATGTGTGGCATGAATGGGCAGTGGATATGGCTGACATAATATAGCACTCCACAAAATGAATTACCTTCTCTATACTCAATTCAAAAGTTCACAGCAATTTATTGCTATGAGGGTAAATAAGGTAAGTACCAGTAATATAATAGGGTTTCGCCCTTTCACAAAATAAGCTTGTAGCTATGCAATAATCAAATACATCAACATTTGCATCATGTAACAAACATGATTGATTATTTTATAAGTTAGCTAATATTAGGACATGTGCCAGCTAACATTTGCTAATAGCAAACATACATTTGTAGAGGAATTACAAATTCAGTCCATGATAAACAAAACTGCAGGATAACATTTAGCAATGGTTTCATTTATATTCTCTACTGGTCAATAAATTGATGTAGCTTTGACAAGCTATACTGACTAATATAAACAGTACATATATGTGGCTTCAATTTCAATATCAAGAAAATATACCCAGAAATAATAATTTATCCCAATGCATGGCACCTTGGGCAAGTGTCTTCTACAATAGCCTCAGGCTAAACAATGCCTTATGAGTGAAATCGGATCAGTAAATAGAAACTGCAGAAGCCTGTTTATATATATATATATATATATATATATATATATATCATCATCATCATTTTACGTCCACTTTCCATGCTAGCATGGGTTGGATGGGTGATTTTGGTCCGAGTCAGTTCTTATTCAGAGTCACCACTCTCCCAGATGGATGTGGGGACCATGCCTCACCTGTACATTGCATTTTGCTTGGTTTCTACAGCTAGATACCCTTCCTAACACCAACAACTTTACAGAGTGTACTGGGTGCATTTTATTGTGGCACCAGCACTAGAGAGGCTGTCATGTCCATGACACAACTAAAGAGTCCTCTCTACCCTATGTTGTCGCCTTTCAATCACCAACCACTTTACAGTGTGTACTGGGTGCATTTTGCTTTGTCTCCTGCAGTCTTCATGACCAGAGAGTATGAAATAGAAGGAGAATGAGGGACGTGAGGACGGGATCAAGGTATGAATATGGCTGTGATGGAGAAGCTATGATTTGATAGTAGAGGGAAAGATATGGGGGAAGGATGCTGATAAATTCGATATTGCACAGAAAATCCAGGTTGAGATATATATATATATATTTCAAATGAAGCATTGTGGGATATATAGCAAAATTGTTTATAAAGCCAGTACAATGCAAATTATAAGTGAAACAGAAAATAAAATAAAACAACAGTTTGCACTTTTATCTTATATTTCGATATTTCAGGCCTAAAAACCCTTTTTTTTTCAAGAGAAAATTGTGTATGGTGTGACGAGTTTAGTTTATACTGCTCAGATGTAAAGGGGTGGGGGTGCTATTGACATGCGCATACTGGTAGTGTCACAACAGCCAATCAGCTCATTTCTGTTGCCAACGTGAGTCTTTTTTTTTTATTTATAAGAATTGCCTCCTTGATCCTTAAATTTCCAATATTCCGTTCAGTAGCTTCAATGGTGACCTTAATATCTTGGGTGTGGCATCTCTGTAGGTGTTTCTTAACAGAAGAAGCATTTGTGTGAATGTGTTCTTTAATCCGGATGTGTAGTTGCCGGACGGTGCTTCGAATGTAGGATTCGCCACATTTATTGCAAGTTATTTGGTACACCATGTAAGACCTCAGGTACATATCCACATTGTTTAAGGGGCAGTTAGCTAATGTAGCTATAACTTTGTTGTGTGCGGGTTGGTTCTTGGATAGGAATTTCCCCAAAAAGGGTCTGGAGTACGCTAGTTGTATTTTCAGTCCCTCGCTATGGATCGCTTGATGGGTTGCAGCAGTTGTTCTCTCACCAAAGTGTGGCAGTTTCAAGAAGCACATGCTATTCCTGGAGGTGTGGGTTTTCTTTGGTGGTCTATTGACATCTTAATAAAGCATCGGTCTAAGTTACTGACTGGCCTAAATGCTGAATGATGTAGGCATGTCTGTTAACAAAGGAGATGCACTAGCTGATTGGTCTGAAAGATGATAATGTAGGCACATCTGATGATGCCACTGGGTCTGGGCAGATGAAAGTTGTTGCACCAGCACATAATAGCTACAGATGAAACTATCTCTACATTTCTTAACATGAAGCCAAACTCATATCTGATATAGTAAAGTGGGTATTACCATAATGTAGTAAGCCAAGAAATTTTAATTAACTAAAATTAGACCCATAGTGAGGAGAGAAAAAATCATTAGATTAATTATTAATTCTGGTCAATAAAGTCAGGGAGGACAACTCTAGAATTTGAAATTAATGAAAATTAATTAAAAATAGAATGCAGTGGAGAGTGAGTCTGATCTTTGGCAGTACTGTGGAAACTTGGTTATGTTTCAGACTTATTAGTCTAACTGCCAGACCTAAGATGACATAAGATACATATAGAATTTTAGTGAATAAATACTGAGTGGTGCAACAACTTAAAAGTGTTTATTCACTAAAATTCTATACATCTCTCAAGTCATCTTAGATCTGGCAGTAACCAGTTAGACTATGCTTCGTTCATGAGGTCTAATAAGATTGAATAATGTCCAGAGTTGTAAGCATAATACAGACTAACACCTCACTGCATTCTATTTTTATTTCAGTTTAATATAATTTAAATTCAGGGTTGTCTTCCCTACCTTTCTTGACCAGGATTAATCATTAACCCTTTCGATACCAACCCACCTGAAATTGTCCCTAGTGCTATGATAAAAACCATTTGTCTTAAAGTGTTCATAATTAAATTTAAAGCTTCCATTATAATTATATATAAGAACTTTTTGTTAAGTTATGTTCCAAATACCAACTTAATAATGAGAAATCTCTTCAAATTCTTGATTATTTTCAAAATTAATTGAAAATCATGGACAGCATATTTCATTAGAAATACGGTAACGAAAGGGATCAGATATTTTTTTTCTTCACACTAGATATAACATTTTAATCAATTAAAATTTTTTGGCTTGCTACATTAGCTATGTTAGTGATCACTTTACTATTTGCTTTTCACACAGCAGAAATCCCTGGCTACGTTCTCTCAGTAATTCTCATATCTGATTTAGTGAGTAACATTTTTCAGTAGCAACTAAAACCCAGTAAAGGATCCTGACAAATACTGATTCTTGAGTATCAAATCATTGGAGTACCAAATATGTTGCCCTCTTCACAGAAGTTAAATTAAGGAGAATGGCAAATGAGACCAAAATAAAATTAAAAAAAGCAACTAACTCATAAATGACAACAGCAACCTCAACCTTAATGGCCACCACTACAACAAAAAGAACATTGACAGTAGCCACAACAGCAACCCTCTGCTGTCACCACTAAAGGAAAAGACATACAAATTAGTGAAAGACTTCACATAACAACAAAGCTGTTAAAACCTAATCCATGCATAAAAGTAAAAACAACCATATCAAGAGTTGTAAGCATAATACAGACTAACACCTCACTGCATTCTATTTTTATTTCAGTTTAATATAATTTAAATTCAGGGTTGTCTTCCCTCCAGCTAATTAATATATACCCACCAGCTAATTAATATATACTACTTTTGCAAAAAGAAAAAGCCAAAGGAAAATTAAAACTCTTATGAAGTCTACTGAGCAGATCTTTTATAGTTTTTAGCATTTTATTTCTTCACCACCTTCTTTTTTATTTATTTCAGAGTGAGGAGGTTGTTGGTGGAAGGAAGGAGTGGTAATAGTAATTTTGATTGAAGGTTGATTTCAACTGGAATCAAACACTATATATTAAAGTACATGATTTACAGTATTCATTAAAACCAAAGAGATCAAACAGTACATAAAATTAGTGAAGTGGGTTGCATTTATTACCATTTGATTTCTGTTGTGTTTTTGTTTTTCAGACACTGATATGGAAGAGAGTAAGATATGAAAGCAGTGATCTAATGACCAGATAAGGACTGGCAAGGATAGAGCAGGGTAGGATGAGATGAAGAAGGAATGTCAGGCTAAAAGAAGTTGAACATCATGATGATGATTATAATGATGATGATGATGACAACATCCGTAACAATCAGCTACATATTATCAACAACCAAAAAAATAAATAACTAAATGCAAAAGAATTACTCATTCATTTTGTTTCTCTTTTCTTTCTTTTACTATGTAAATGCGTGTTAGTATATTTGCATGTACAACTCCCCTCTTTCACTCACATATATAATACTCCAACAATATGTAGATGTTTAAATTCTCAAAAAGCAATTCAACACAAGCATGGGATAATTGATGTAAAACTATATATATATGTATATATATATATACACACACACACATACATACATACATACATACACATGTACACATGTACATATGATATATATATATATGTATATATATATACACACACACACACATACATACATACATACATACACACACATGTACATATGATATATATATATACATATACACACATACGTGCACACCCGCACACACACATATATATATATACATGCACATGCACTTACACATATATATACACAAGCATACAGTCACACATATACACATAATGTACATCTGTAGCCAAGTAGAAAGCAAAGCAAAAGGCTAATGCAAACAGGGTGAATTTCCATAACTGTTCAGTAGTTCAATACCAAATTAGAGAACCATAGCTGACAAATCAATAGTTAAATGGGTTTTTTTTCCCTGAGAAGATTAAATATTGGCACTTAAACTCTTAAACAATTCTACCAGCACATCATGGTCTCACTTTTCTTACTATATTTACAGCCAAGTAAATTGAAGTGAATATTCAGCATATTGCCCACAGAACAACAGAGTGATAATATTTTCACCTTCACTTACTCTTTTATATAACCTACACTTTATCTGCTGGGATATATTTTCTAATACTTCTATATCCAGTCAGTCCAAATTTGGGGAACACACATTGTTTCGATAAACTCTTTATAAATGTTATAAACAAGTTTTTTTAATGACACTAAAGATTTGAAGATATCACAGCAAATACTCAGCACATGCCAGTAAACTAAATCTACAAATCTAATGCCTTGCAGTTGAACTGTCTTCCAGGATTTTGTCAATCCCACTGCTTAGGTGATCACCATAAAAGACACAATACCCAAAAGTAAACAGGCCACCACAACATCATACTCATCACAGCATGAACCAACAAGAGAGCCTCTACATCAGGCCTGTTCAAAGTGCGGCCCGCGAGAGTTTTCAAAAACAAAAAATTTACTTGACAGAATTAAGTCAAAATTTATAAATTATGCCTAATAGTATTTCTTAAATATGGCCAATTGTGTTATGATTAAGTTTTATTTGTTTGAATTGAAATATTGAAATGGTTATAATTATAACCATTTCAAA
>JAOPJM010001738.1:16972763-16985511 GCA_027124095.1 Muusoctopus leioderma
GGGCCGAAATCACCCGTCCAACCCATGCCAGCATGGAAAACGGACGTAAAACGATGATGATGATGATGATGATGATTAGGGCTGTGTGGTTACGAAGTTTGTTCTGCAACCACATGGTTCTGGGTTCGATCCCACTGTGTTGCACCTTGGGCAAGTGTCTTCTACCATAGCCTTTGGCTGTCCAAAGCTATGTGAGTGAAATTTGATAGATGGAAACTGTGCAGGAGCCCATCAGATGGGCTGTACCAGTTCTTGCAGCCAAGAACAGGTACAGCCCATCTCACTACTGGTTTAATACCACCCCCTGACCCTTAACAGAGACAGAAATTGTGTGGCATCCCATTGGATGTGTGTGTGTGTGTGTGTGCACACGCATGCATGTATATCAGTGAAGGATGGTAAATTGACAGTATTGACTAAATCCCTTGAAGGTGGTGCCCCAGCAGAGTTGCAGTTCAATGCCCAAAACCAGTCAAATAATTTTTTTTTTAAATACACAAATATATACAAATCAATGAGTAAATTGCTAATTTATTCATTACAATGCCTGATATGAATGCATATGTATTAATAACATTTGCATCTAAGGCCAATAACAAACAAAAAAACCCCACTCACTGCAACATGAACAGTGTATGCTTGCAACATTTTGATGAATATAGGGAATAGGATGCAACATATTGCCAGAAACAACTGACCCACTTGCACAAAACATGGTATCAAACTACACTAGATGCACCAGACATCTGATGTAGTAGGCATTAGAAGTGTTGACCACTATGACTCAGCAGGACTCTTCAAATTACCACACCTAATACAATTGATTGAAATAATTTGTTAGGATAGAGTTATGAGCTGGGCATATCAGAGAGAGAGAGAGAAAGGGAGAGTGATAGTGATAGAGACAAAGCAACAGAGAGAGAGAGAGAGAGAGAGAGAGAGTGTGTGTGTGCGTGCATGTGTTTGTGTGTGTGCATAAGGCTGCAACTAATGTTAAGAGGGAGAAAGGAAGGAGAATTCAAAAGAAAGATGTTCAGAGAAAGAAGATATCAAGTCAAACTGAATTTCCCCAAACACTCAAGCCAAAGTACTGGAAATGTTCACAGTTGGTGGGGTGGGAGGAAAACGCTGCCTTACCCACCCCAACATCTCTAAAGACACACACACATGCATGTATGTATACACACAAACATATACACTAACTAGTATTCAGACACACCAGAGGACATTTTTGTTTCATTTGAGAGATTGTTAAAAGGTTTTATTGAAGATGAAAAGAGTCATTTAGAAGACTGCAATCTTAATAATCAAGTAGTTAGCAACAAGGGGACAATTCTACATGGGTAATGTATCAAAGGGACTTTGTGAAGGGTTTGCCAATTCATATTACGATAGAGCGACAGCATTCCTTAAGCCTGTTTGCTGCATTCTTAGCATTCAATGACATGGCAGAAACTAATAAACCAGGCTGAACAGATAACTGACAGATTCGCTGCAGTAGGGAACAAGAAACATTATTGACAATGACGGACCTGTCCACGATAGAGTGAGGAATTTCTCTGGGTTTACTAATCAACTCTACAGGGCAACTTCTATCACTGAAAGCCATTGGTACTAAAGAGAAATGAAAAGTTCTGAGGAGATTATTAAATGTCGAAGGAATACATTAAGATGATGTATAATAAATTTCATTAAATAATGTTTGTTGTGTATGTGTTTGTGTGTGTGTTTGTGTGTGTGCATGTGTACGTGTGAGTGTGTGCATGTGATTGTATTTGTCAAGAAAGTTGTCTGTAAAATCTTTTGTGTAATATAGAAGTTAACAGTTTGACATAGACAAGCATTTAGGTTAATATTATTGCATGCAGAAAATGGCTCACAAGTATGAGTAGGATCTGAAGTGTAACTGGGGCCATGAACACAGATGCTGCATTCCACAAATGCATTCATACAGGGGACCATACACACACATATGTACATATACACTTGTGATATCAGAGAACTTTACCTTATCAAATTCAAACCTGTATACAGATGTTACCTTTTATCTACATATTTCTTTATAAGTGAAACATTGTGTTAAGCTACTGAGGGAAAGAAAACATAAAGAAAATAACTTATGAACAAAATTATCAATAAAAAAGATTTGAAAAAAAGAAGAAACAGATTAAAAAAATAAAAAAATATGGAAGTAATAGCCATGCACTCATAAATCTCTTGCTAAGGCATTTAACAACTAACTGGAACAACTAGAAACAACATAAATCTCAACCCACTAAAAATGTCAACACTGACAACCACATGAATATAAGCATCACCTGTTTATTGACAATATATAAATATGTGACATTCATAAACAATGACAGACTTTCCAACTGGAACATTACAAAATCTTACCAAAAGAGTAAAAATGATTCTAGAGAATGATACATAGATGCAAACAACTACTTAACAGCAATACATAATGGTAGTTGGGAACAAATTCAAAAGACTCAGGACAACATGGATAGGCAAGTAAGAAATGTGGCTTTAAGCATATCCTACATTCCCTGATTTTAAATCACTTTTTTATGAGTAAAGCTGCTCTATACTCAAGGTAACATATAAGCCATGCCATTAAAAGAAACAGCCAATTACTACATTATAGTGAATAAAAGATCGAATATTTGCCTAATTCCATAGAAAGAAAAAATTCCCAACAATGATTTGTTATCCCTTTACAATCTGTTTTGTTTTGCACTGACACCATTAGCACATGTACAAAATTCAATGAGATTCAACTACACGTGTAATGCAACCCTAAAACAGTCATTTTTTTGTATATGGATGACTATATCCAAAAGATGACAGCCAACAGGTGTCTTAATTACAAAGTTGAAAGAGAATTACATGACCATGAGACCTAAGAGTATGCCACAGTCACCTTCATAAAAGGAATATTTAAAAATAAATAAACCAGCATCAAGATACACAAATATTTAGAACTCCTAAGACCTAGAACAAGAAGACATATAGAGATACTTACAAATAAAGAAATATGTCTGATAATTAGCTATAGTTTCAAAAATATAAGTTAGAACAACACTACTGTAAATTAGATGCTGAAATATTCAGAACTTGCATTATATTGATTCTATAACATGACCTGTCTAAGCAGTGATAGGAAGAACAAATATATGAACGCCGCGGTACAGCAATGCAGAATGTGCATCAATTGTTCCTCCCAAATAATAAAATTGTGTAATCCCATACACAATCGCAGTGGATTTCAGTAAACACAGAACTTATAACAAGCTTACATCCTGAACATCTGGATAATTCCAGATACCATCTAACAACTGATTGTCATCAGCGAAAGGATTAAGACTAGTAAAGTGCTAAAATCACAGAAATTTCCAATCAACAGCTGACAATGAAATTGTACTATAGCATCTGTAATACAGACACACTCACATACACATCAAGCAAAGATTTATTTCTAAGTAAGCTTTATCTGCAAGTACATTTCAATTCTCAGTAGAAACTGTTTTATTATACTTGTATTACTATTGCTCTGAAGGTCACAAAGCTTGATTCCCCTCCTTTACAACCTTAAACTTTAAGCTTACCTGGAGAAGGCAATGGTAAACTACTTCAATAAGGTTACAATATATATATATATATATATATATATATATATATATATATAGATGCCACATACAGAATTGAATATGCTTTCAGAATACGTGTTGTGTGTATGCACATACACACTCGCACACACACAACATATATTTTCCAAATTACTTCAATTATACATATGTAAATTGTAGGTGCAAAGAATGCCACAATGCAAACAAAAGCAAAGCAAAAATATAATAATAATAGTATATAACTATCATGAAATTTAGCAATGTGTAAATTCAAAATTTCTGAGAAAAAGAGAATGATTCTCTATAGGCTACACTTAAAACTTAATAACTATAAGAACTTCAAGTAATTTTCAGAGGTGTACAATGTAACATTGACAGTTCCTAGAAAAGAAAGAAATGTCATAATACTGGTAAGAATATTTGACCTATCGAAAAAGTACGGAAGAAATCAATCAAAACTAAAGCCATCCAGAATTTGCCAGAATATTTTAGAGAGATTATTTCCCCACCATCCTAGAAACATGCCAAAAGTGTTATTACAGTTTCTTCCCAAGGGAACAGACTTGGCACTATACAACTTACAACTTTATGGTTATACCACATTTTCACATGGACAGACAGATGTGACATGATGGCACCATTCCAGACTGGCTGTAAGCTGAATAACCAGACACCTCTCGCACAATCAGGTGTTTTAATTAGGAATTTAAAACAATACCAATGTTGCTTATGGGAATCAGTAATATATTTACCAAATTAGACAATTCCAATACTCATAAATCAAGGCAGAGTTTCAAATACACACACACACATACATACATACACACACACACAGCTGAACATTGATATATTATTCTACTGGTTTTTGTTTTACTTTTTTTATTCTCCAATGGTTACATTTGAGATGTATATCAATTACAACAAAGTGTAACAACAAATTATGCTGCATCATACCACAGTGTGACAAAGAGGTTCATCTTGTCAAAATGTAATGGCCAGTTAACTTTTAACACAACCAACAAGTTCCCATGTGAACATTGATAATTAAGTTTTAATGGGTCAACACAAACATTCCCATCAATATGAGTAGCACCTGAAGTGTCATGTAAATGTGAGTCAGCAGCTGAGCTATGACACGAATGTGAGTCACCACTTGCATAATGTGGATTATTGTTTCAAGCATCAACTCAATGTGTGCCTACATGTAGATCATCACATCAATGTTGATCAACAGTATAAACCTCACAAACTGATTATCATTACTCACAAAAAATCTTATGTCAAAATCTTTGTCTAATGAAACCATTGACATGTCGTCTTGTTATACAACATATTTGCTACTTCTTCAGTGTTACAGATCCTGCAGTTACTGGCTCACTGGTGCAGAACATAACATTACTGACTAAGTATTACAGAACACATAACTGCATCACTTGGGCAGAACACAGCCTTATTGCTTCACTGGTGCAGAACACAGTATTACTACATTACGGGTGCAGAACATAGCATTACTAGTTCATTGGTACAAAGAATATAATTCTACCTCACTGTGAACACCATAAATCAGTGTATCAGAACATACAGAAGATAGTGTTAAAACAACAAAGTTACAGAAATGATGTTTAAATTCTATCAAACAGTCCTCTAGTCGTCACAGTAAAGTAATATCAGTTCTATTTTACCGCTCAATATATAACTACTAGGTTTAGTTATTTGGAATACCTGTGAAAACAAATGGAAGCCCCTATGCGCTCACTTGACCTGCTAGAAATAGCAACCAAATCAGTCTCAAATTATACCCTATAATATTAAAAAAGAAAGGACGCACTGGACAATGTAATCCTAGATACATGATGTTATAAAAAGAGATATTTAACTATAAAACAGTTGTGTCCTTTACATCTTCTTTCAGTACTACATCAGCTATGGCAGTTGATTAAAAGATTATATCTAGAACTTTCTTTATCATAACAGTTTAATCAATTTAAAAGTTACCAACCAGTGAATCAAAATGAACAATACAGCTAGACCAGAACAATTTGACATTTCAACAAATTCCCCTCAATATGGTAAGAAATTTAAGTTATAAATTAAAGGATTCAAGTATTTCCTAACAACTAACAATCCCAACCTTAATCTTAACAAACCAGAGCTTTTGTTCTTATATGTTAGGCCTAATGTAACAGATATTATACAAGATTGTGCAACTTTTGATAATGCTCTGAAACAGTAGATGAAGCTTAAACCACCCAATGAAATATATACCTTCTGTCTACAGGACTTCACAAGCCTGAAGAAAACATAGAGGAATTTCTACAGAATTTAATTGTATTAGCTCATGATTGCAATTTTAAAGCTATAACAGCTGAAGAAAATAAATCATCATTTATAAGAGATTCTTTTATATGTGGAATATGTTCAAACCTTATCAGGACCAGACTACTAAAGAATAAAACTTTAACACTGGATAGGCTAGATCTCTGGAACAAGCCCAATCTAAAGCAGAATCGTATCAAATGCCTGTTATTTCTGTGGGACCCTCTAACATTAACTCAAAGATCCATCTTCGTACCTCCTGTCCAGCTAAAACTGCTGTTTCCTGTAAGTGTAAAAGGGTCGGACATTAGACTTTTCTCTGCCAGTCTGGTGGCCACATCTTTTCTGCCCCACAATCTAAGGCATCTTCTCTGGCTATCTAATCTGAATCTATTTCTCTGGTGACTGTGTGTTCTACTACTGGGTCCCTTACACCTACTATGTTAATAGTGAAAATTACTGACATAGTAGTCAAAATTCTCATAGATAGAGGCTCATTACAAAATTTCATGCTTCAAAAATTAGCTAATCATCTCAACCTGGAAATATACACAAAAACAGGTACTGTTTCCATGGCTAATTCTGAACTAGCACAAATTAATGGGTTCTGTATTAAAAAATATCTATAAAAGACAGATTATATAAAAAATATAGAACTTTCTGTTACTCCACAACTTTATGCTGATGTGGTGGTCAATATACCTTTTTTTGAAACTATATAAGAAATTTGAGTTGTTTATCATGAATCAGAACCTTTTCAATTTGTGATTTTACACAACTACATGTGGCTGGGGAATAAATAGCCATGGGATCTCTATGAGCAGTATGACTCCATATAATCCCCTAGGGAACTCACAGTAAGAAAGTATAATGGAGTTATATGAAACCATATAAAGTTAGCCCATGAAAGTAAAAAGTTAAACATTTCCCAATGGGATACATCATCATCATCATCATCATCATCATCATCACCACCATTTTATGTCCGTGTTTCCATGCTAGCATGGGCTGGACAGAGATTTCTTGAGGCAGCATTTTACAGTTGGATGCCCTTCCTGTCACCAACCATACTGATTAAGTCGTGTTAGCAAATGCTCTACATACTATATGATCATTGTTATGTATAGCTACCAATGAGACACCTCACCAAAGGCTCTTCTCATTTTCTAGAAAAATTTCTATGAGATCAACCCTCCTCACTTGGTTTTCTGAACCTGGTACAGTCTATTTGCATCATTATGTATATAATTCAAAATCTGAATCACTAGTGGAATCCGTAGAACTGCTAGAGGCTAATCCCAATTAGACTCCTATCAGGTTCATAAACAGTAGGGAAGACACGGTTTCCAGAAGAGATCTAGCTCCCTGTGACACAATGAACATCAAACCATTCCAATTACAACATACAACCAGTCCACATTGAGGTAGTAAATAGGCTAGCTGTGGTTCAAGAAAATCACAAAATAGATCAAGACCACTTTATTCCCTTGATACACCCATGTTTACATCCGATAGCCCTAATCCTACTTTGGAGAATCCTGAATGTGTACTACTTCTACATCAACAAGAATTTGTAAACCAGTTGAGCATTTAAATTTGTAAAAGCTATTTTCAATGAGCTGTAATTATAATTTTTTGATTGGTGGCATAATATATCACTTTTATAATTAATTACCAACATAAACTGAAATGTTTAATATTAATTGTTTAAATATTCTTATGTTTAAATTTTATATTAATTATTTAAATTAATTACTGAATAAAAATAAACAAATAAGTTTAATATTTTAATGTATGATGTGTGTACATAAGTGGTAATAATTTATTAAATGGGGGTTGTTATGACAAGAGTTGCTTGACAGTTAAGTTCCTTACATCTTCCGGTACCATGCAATTATAGCAACTGACAAGATGTATCTTTTTTTAATTGATTAAAGGATAATATCTGGAACTTTCTTTATCACAACACATTACAATGCCTGAAAAAAAAGGCAGTTTGGTCACAGTTGGAAAGTCTTCAATCACCACAGGCTTATCGATTCTACTACCAGCCTTACCGTAGGCAATATCAACACTCAGACATCCTCTGTGATATTAAACTAGGTATCTCACCCTTCTTCACAAGTATCCAGATATTGCTCATCCTATATTCAAAAGCAAGAGGTAACGCACACTATTACCCACCATATTGAGACACATGGCCCACCAGTCTCTGCTAAATCTAGATGACTCTTTCCTGATCATTTGAAAATTGCCAAGCAGGAGTTCAATCACATGCTTGAACTTAGCATTATTCATCAGTCCAGTAGCAGCTAATCATCACCATTTCATATGGTTTCTAAGAAGACAACAGGTAACTGGTGTTATTATGATGACTAATGGGCAGTGAACAACAATACTGTTCCTGATAATTATCTAATACCTAATTTCCAGGATTTTTCTTCATCTCTCCACACTGATGATCTATTAGTTGCTAGCCCATCTAAGGATGAACATGAGGAAAATCTTAGCTTGCTTTTTGAACGGCTAACTCAGTACAGAGTACTCATCAACCCCAGCAAATGCCTGTTTGGGGCTACATCCTGAACTTTTCTTGGCCGTATCATTGACAAAGAATGGATTTGCCCTCTCACTGACAAAGTGAAATCCATTCTGGAGTTTTCCACTCCCACATCACTGCATAAGTTGAGAGAATTTTTCAGATTGATTAATTTTTATCATCATTTCATCCCTCACTGTGTTGAACTGACTTGACTGCTCACTCACATGCTTCAGAATCAGAAGAAGAAGAATCAGCTAATTACCCATTATTACCCTAATTATCCCATGCAAAAGAACTAGACACCATCATGAAAGTCAAAGAGGTCTTAGCTGAGACTACCCTTCTGGTTCATCCCAGAACTGACGCACCACTATGCTTGTTAGTGGATGCATTGGATGTCAAAGTTAGAGCTGTTCTTCAACAACTAGTGGATGGTGTTTAGCAACCATTTTCCTTCTTTTCCAAGCGTCTACAGCCAGCTGAAACAAGATACAGTATCTTTGAATGTGAGTTTTTGGCAGCTTATCTTGGTGTTAAATACATCCGCCACATGCTGGAATGCTGTGTTTTCTACATCTACACAGACCTCAAACCTCTTATTTATGCCCTGAGGTCCAGACCTGACTGTCACTCACCAAGAGAGATTTGCTACCTTGACTTTATCTCTCAGCATACCACTGGCATTCAACATACCAAAGCTATTGATAATACTGCAACTGATGCACACTCGCAAATTCATTTAAATGCATTACACACTCCTGCCTCTGTTGATCTTCAGTCGATTGCAGCTGATCAGAAGCAGGATGAAGGACTTTTACATCTCTAGAATTCATTCTCTTCTTTAACATTGCAGCTTGTGCCTCTTCCTTCTTCAACTGGATATATTTGGTGTAACATTTCTACCAGCCATAAATGCCTTTACGTACCTCAGAAGCATTGTCATGAAGTTTTCACTGCACTCCATTGTTTGTCAAACCCTGGCAATAACTCAACAATTAAGTTAAGATTGGCTTGCTTTGTTTGGTCTGGTATCAATGCAGACATTCATGAATGGACCAGGAACTGCATCACTTGTCAGAACGTTAAGATCGATCACCACGTCAAGTCACCACTTAGCACCTATGTGACACCTGACGCTCATTTCCAACACGAGCATATCGATACTGTTGGGCTATTGCCTCCTTCTCAGGATTGTACCTGCTTGCTGAACTGCATCGATCGATTTTCCTGATGGCCTGAAGCTATTCGCTGACCAACACCATAGTACAGACAGTCGCTGATACATCATTGAATTTTTCAGTATGGTACGCCCACTGATCTTGTTTTTATGAATGATGGTGAAGAATTAGAAGTACTGGCAGGACGATGAATTGATAGAGCTGAATTAATTTGATGAGATGTTGATTCCTGTGTTCGGTCATTGTCGAAATGAGCCTGCTTAAGTTGATCTATGCTGACAGATTCCTTTTTTTCATTTACATCAAGAATGAAGTACTTAGGATTCCTACGAGTACTTCGAAGGGGCCACAATAGTGCACTTGAAGTGGTATCTGAATTGAATCCTTTCGAACAAAAACATGTGACCACTGGTGAATATCAACCGGTACATGTGTGGTCATCATCTGGGTTCAAGTGGCAGGGATGGCAAACTGGAGATGTAGGCTTGCAGTCAATGTAAATAATTTGTAGAATCTGGAAAATCCTGAGAGCAAACTGGTGCAACCATTTGACCTGGTAATGTCAGAGTATTACAATAACGCAGGTCTGCTGGTGTACATCCAATTCCCTCTTTAACTGTAGAGCATATACCCAAGAGATTGAGAGGGAAGTACTCCTGCCATTTACTGTTATCAGAGTAAACCGTCAGAGCTGACTTCAGTTGTCGATGAAAATACTTGCTTATGCCATTCTCTGCAGGATGGTAAGCAGTAGTGTAGGTTAATTTACAAGCCAGTAGACGAGTCAACTCAGTAAATATGTTGGATTCGAACTGACGTCCATCTGGAGGGGTATAATGAAGCAAACATAGTAGCAAACACTTGGTAGTGTTATGTGATGGGTTCTTTTTTTTTTTGTCTATTTTCAGCCAATCAGATCTATTCCTTTTGGCGCATATCACTTTTACAGGCACACTGCTGTGAGCCTATTGACCATTATAAAAACTGCAATGACAACCAGACAGTCTTAGCATATCTATACGAACCTATGTCGCTCAAGAATTGACGCTCTCACACAGACATATACTGATACACACACATTATGATAATCTCACTGAGTTGACACTTTCACATATTTGCATATATACTGACACACATACACAAAATGACAAGACACACAAATCATTTTCTACTCTTATCAATTGTGGTTTCAAATATTAGCAATTTCATATTAATGTTCTCATGAACATTTTTGTGACTATGAACTCTGACCCATTCAGACATTATTCAAGTGAACATTTCACTAAGAACTAATATTATTTTCTGTGAACTTCAGCATACACAATAAACTGAACATTTTTATGTATTTTCATGACTCAGTAATATGGCCAGTTCATATGTGCATTCATTTTTCTTACACACTATACTCTGTGCTGTTATTTTTATACTATGCTATATTTTCAAATTTGTTGTACTGCTTGGATCCATTGTGAACAAGACTTTTCGTAACATAATTAAAAGGCTTTTCATATGTAATTTATACTCATTGCTGTCTGTCCTATATCTCTGGATCCATTATCCTCATTTATTTACATTACACACACACACACACACACACACACACACACACACACACACACACACACATATATATACATACACACCGACCAATGACTTGTGAGTGAAATTGGTAGACAGAAACTGTGTAGAAGCCTATCGTATATGTATTTTTTTTTATTTAAAATCTTACACCGAGATATTTTAGACTGATAAAGTTCCCATCTATAGGTGCTTAATTTAGAGTTTCATTTTTCATGCAAATTTCTACCCCTCCGATTCCCGTAGGTTTTAGGGTTCTACATAATGTTCATTATTAATACGAATATTTCCTGTGTACATGATTTTGCAATGTTGACTTTGCGTCTAGCCATAACATTAATGGAGTTTTGAGAAGTGAAAATACGAAACAGGTTGCTACTTGTTAACTCCATTTAATTAATAAATATATATATATATATATATTCAGTCTTGAGTCTGAGCAAAACTAATATCAATATGTGCGTACTAATGCAAGAGTATTTTTTTATTTTTTTATCGCCGGACTAGATGGCTTGCAGTATTTAATGTAATTCCACTATTCTTTGAGTTTAAATCATGATTGGGTGACAGTGTATATTTAATACCATTATACTTTTCCGAACTATTAAACTCATCAGTAGAGTTCGCATTTACAATATATATATATATATATATATATATATATATATATGTCGCTATCTGATTGATCTCTGATCGTCATCAGGTATCTTGTTATATGTTTGTGTACATAGACCCAGATGGGAAATGCATGCTTAAAAAAGTCATCGATCTTGGGTCTGCTGATTCAGGGCGGAGCTTGGGCAAAACAACAACACAAAAAAGGACCACGACGACAACAACAACAACAACAACTCAATATTAGGAGAAATAACTGGACAGAAGATTCCAGTGTTATAAGAGTGCCTTGTCGTATTTAATCACGGCCCTTTTAATGTTCTGTTTTGAGATAACGCCGATGTTAACATCGCCTTTCATTCTTCCGGGGTCGATAAAATAAAGTATCAGTCTAGTACTTGGGCCGATTTTATTCACTATACACTCTCCGAAAGTCTGTAGAATTACGCCTTTGTTATACATCATTATTATTATCATATCCATAGAGCGGAGAGTTACAAAATGGCTAACGATAGTTACTCGTGATCCTTTAATTTCTGAGATCAAAACCTACGTTTCACCTTTCCGGTGAAGATAAAATAAGGGTCAAGTAATTGGGTCAACGTAATAAACTGTACCCTTTCCCCCCAAATACGTGGCTTTATGTCAATGTTTGAAATCAATGTTTATTATTTAGTGTCATATGTTTTTATATTTTATTTTTTATATGTGAGTTTCCACAGACTTATAAAATTATGAGATTAAAATGTAGTTTTAACTCAGTGACACGCCAATTGTCTCCAGAGAACCTGATCTTGTATAATGTGTGTATATAAATATATATATATGTATGTATGTATGTATGTATGTATGTATGTATGTATGTATGTATGTATGTATGTATGTATGTA
>JAOPJM010001738.1:17014563-17029801 GCA_027124095.1 Muusoctopus leioderma
CTAATCGACTTCAAGGCGGTGCCCCAGCATGGCCGCAGTCCAATGACTGAAACAAGTAAAAGAGTAAAAGAGTAAAGGTTGTGCAGAAGCGAACTGAAAAACAAAGTATTTACACTGCTTTAGCTAAGGAATTGAAAACATTGTAGCAGTTAAGAACTGTGCCCATCATTCCGTTTATAACTGGAACAACCGGAACGATACACAATCACCTCTGTAAAGACATAAACAGATTACCAATATGGAAAGACATCTGCACGTTTCAGAAAATAGCAGCGCTTGGATCTGTACACATCTTTAGTACAGTCTCATAAAACATTTGTAAACCTTGTACATTTTAATGAGTGTTTTCCAAGATGTACCTAATCATATTTTATCTAAGAAAAGAAACTTTAGAATGATAAAAAATAATTGTTTCTAACATAGGTACAAGGCCTACAACCCCGGTACTTGACTGGTACTTTATTTTATCGACCCCGGATGGATGAAAGGCAAAGTTGACCTCGAGGCACAGGGCCTTAAACTTTTGCGGGAGGGTGTAGTTTATTATATGTTAGAGCATTGTCACAAAACAATCATTAATTTTGAATACACTTACTCGTGTTTTCTAAGATGCGCCTAATTGCTTTGTTTATGTAAAGAAATGAAACCCTTGACGTATTTATCCAACCATGAACAAACTAAACGTGACGATCACAAATAATGACGACAAAAATAACAAACAATAGTAATAATTTCATTGCGCGTATGTGTGTGTGTATGTATGTGTGTATGTGTGTGTATGTGTGTGTGTATGCGTGTGTGTATGTGTGTGTATGTGTGCGTGTGTGTGTGTGTGAGCATACATGTGTAGGTGAATGTACAATGTAATGTGTGTAGGTGTGGGTGTGTCTAATGTAGTGGGTATGTAATGTAATGAATGTATATTATGTAATGTGTGTTTAAAATAATGTAATGAGTGTAGAATGCAATGCTGTTGCTGTTGCTGCTGTTGTTGTTGCTGTTGTTGTTGTTGTTTAGGTCCGGGTAATCCCTGATCCAGCAGACCTGTTATCAAAGCCATTCCAGCCATGCCCTTCATTCAGACATATAATTTTATTCAGACATAGTGTGTCTATGACTACATTATTCAATGTATCCTTTTTTTAAGGTGTGATCTGGGCGGAGTCGGGGGATTTGACTGCTATTTTTAGCGGTTCCAATGACTGTCTATGTGTAATGAGTGTGTGACGAATGTGATGTGTATAGTGTAATGTATGTGTAGTGTAATGTATTGCGTATGTGTATTGTAATGTAATGTAATGTTGTGTGGGCGTGTGTAATTCAATGTAATGTGTTTGTGCGTAATGCAGTATGTGTGTATGTAATGTAATGCGCGTAAGTAATGCATAAGTATATTTAATGTATGTGTAATTTGTCTATCTACCCCGAAAGGATGAAAGACAAAGTCGACCTCGGCGGAATTTGAACTCAGAGCGCAGTGGCACGGAACGAATACCACATGGCATTCTATCCGACGCTCTAACGACTCTGCCAATTCCCCATACCACAAACTTAAATATTTACAACTACAATAATAAGATGTAACACATGGTCCTACCACGGGGATCTAATTTCACAGCGAGACTAAATACATATGGATATGACCTCATATATTTATTTATTTACATGCTTCTTAAATCTTGGGGGACACTTAAGGGTCAGAGCAAAGACCCAGTTTCTGGCATTTCCTGAATGAGATATAAATCTCCACCAGGATCAGACACCAGTCTAGGGCAGGTAACATTGGCAGATGTTCTGGTACTTATTACTGACAACCAGGTGGAGTGTGGTAATGTAGAATATAGTGTTGTGTACAGAAACACAACAGAGAGGATGAGAGATAAATCTCCACCTGGATATGACACCAGTCTATCACAGGTAACATTACCACATGATCTGGTGGTACCTAGGTGGACTGTGGTAATGTAGAATATAGTGTTGTGTACAGAAACACAACAGAGAGGATGAGAGATAAACCTCCACCTGGATATGACACCAGTCTATCACAGGTAACATTACCACATGATCTGGTACCTATTACTGACACCTAGGTAATGTCTAAGTAACAAGGGAGCCTCTATGTGGTTGCTAGCCTGCTAGGAATAGCAGCCAAATCTCCCTCAAATCATACCGAACTGTCTTTAAAAGAAAAAAGGATACATTGAACAATGTGGTCCTGAGTTCCCTGCACCTAAGAAAAAGACAGGATAGTCACATATGGAGTGCTTTTGATTACAATTCTCCTCGATCAGGTCTCACTTGGGCCTAAACAACAACAGCAATGACTTAGGTAATCTAGAATATAGTATTTTGTATGGAAACGCAATAAATTTGAACTCATGGCCTACAAGCATGTAGTCCAATACTTTATTTACTCAGCCATCTTGCCGCTACAGTATACAATGTAAGTTTAACTGCCAGCACACACACACACACAGACATGCAGCAAACACATTCAATAAGACTAATGCAATGATAATAAACATGTTAGGCCTGCTTTATTATATACAGCTTTTAGAAATTCATTCAACCGTGAAACCACAGCCAAAGTTACTGTGCAAAACAACTAAATTCCAAATACCACCAACTACGTCAACAAAGAGTTTAGATATTTTGCAGAGAGAGAGGTTGTTTGTACTGCATTATCGGAGGAGGAAGTCTGGTGTCCCACATGCGGAGAAACCCATCATAATCAACAAGCAATCTCATTGTCCTGATTATGCAATTCATTTCAGGCTAACAGGTTAACTACTACACCTTTTCAGGGTCAAATTTAAATAAACTCTAAGCAATCTTGAAGCAAATTAAAATAACCTCGAAGTAAATTTGTTTTGAGGTTATCTTAATTTGCTTCAAGGTTATCTTAATTTGCTTTGAGGTTATCTTAATTTGCTTCAAGTTTGTTTTAATTTGCCCCTGAAAAGGTATAGTATGTGGTTGTTGTCGTTTAGCTCCAGGTCAACACTGGTCGAGCAGACTTAAGGAGTATCTGTCTTTTAAGGGGTATCTAGGACTACATTATCTAACGTGTCCTTTCCCCCCCACCCCCCACCATTATCTTAAAAGACAGTCAGGTGTGATTCGAGGGAGATTTTGGCTGTTATTTCTAGTAAATCGAGCAACCTGCAAAGAGGTTCCCTTGTCGGATCTTATGTGGTAAGAAGGAAGGGTAGAGTTGGTAAGGAAGTAGAGATGTTAGAATGTACAACAAATTAGAGGGGAAAATATAATTCTTATGAGATTATGTAAATAATTTAGAAAATGTGAGTAGACTTAGCGATGATACTAATGTACCAAAGGTATGTCATCACCAAACAATATCTAGACCTGTCGTGGGCAACATGTGGCCCGCGGGCCGCATGCGACTCCTTTGATTTTCTGTGTGGCACACTTAATTTCATGATTTCTACTAGCATAATAGCTTCTTTTTTTTTAAATTAAAATTTTTCTTTCCCCCCCCCCCCGTTTCATTCTCGCACATTCTCTCACACCTTCTCTAGATTGAGGTTTGGTGTAGCTGGTGTCAAAGGGGGTGGGGTGGGTGAGAGATGTGTCCTGATTCATGACGAGGAGCAATATTTCATGTGGCCCGCTGGACAACGAAAAAGGTTATGCCCATGTCTGGTCTAGACCTTGTGTAATGGTGTTGTGCTAATGACTGACTGGTTTATGGCGAGATGGTTTATGGCACAAGAAGGCAATAATGGAGTATGCTTATGGAAAGAAAACTTTCATAAGGCATCTTGTGACTGTTGGATGTTGTTTGTTTAACTCTTAACATCCTGTAAGACATAATTCCACATAATACAGCATCATCAAATTAATGTGAATCATTGAACTATATATATATATATATATGGTGAAAGTGAAATATTTTTGTGTGAAAACACCTCAAGCACCTGTGTTTCTTACATATAAATTCCATAATAAATAAGCTGCAAATAAACCATTTTTAGACATTTTCTGCTCAATCATAACAGGACTCAGAAATTTTTCTACAAGATGTTGTATTTTTAATATCCAGAATCCACAGAAGCCAAGTCAGTAATAGTAAATACACTGGAGAGTTCGTATAATTCCATAACTTCAACTGCTGTGATGTGGATTGATCCATAAGGGGGGAGGGGGGATATCTTTCCCCGCTAGCACTGGACTGAAGCCGGAACTACTGAGCGGTGGTGGGTGATCCATGAATGTCAGAGATGCAGCAGAGAATGCTGTGGATTTGAAAGAGACGTATGAGGAGAGGGTCTAAGGTTAAAGCAAACAATAATGTCTTTCTCAGCTAAGGCTAAAGGTGACATGCTGCTGAGCTGTTTGCAACTGCCACCCACTGCTGGGTGTTGCCATACCCATACCAACCAATCTTTTGATGCTTTTACTATTATCGGGAACTCTGGAAGGGCGGCACATTGGTAGAGTCATTACAGCATCGGACAAAATACCTTGCAGTATTCGTGCCGACTCTCTACGTTCTGAGTTGAAAGCCTGCTGAGGTCAACTTTGCTTTTCATCCTTCTGAGGGTCGATAAACAAAGTACCAGTTAAGTACTGAGGTCAATAAAGTACCAGTTAAATACTGGGGTCGATAAACAAATAACAGTTAATTACTGGGGTTGATAAACAAATACTAGTTAAGTACTGGAGTCGATATAATCAACTTAGCCGTCCCCCAAAACTTCTGGCCTTGTGCCAATACTAGAAACCACTATTATCAGGAACTCTTGTTGTATATGTGAGAGTGAGCATATTCTCCTGAATGTATTCCTAACCTCCTTGCATGCTACAAGCATTTGTCTACAAACTGTTGCATTCTTTTTTTCAATCTCTGTAGCCAGTGAAATGGACATCACCAAAGGATTTACAATTTAACCCTTTTGATACCAACCCACCTGAAACTGCCCTTAGTTATATGATAAAATAACCATTTGTTTTAAAGTGTTCAAATTTAAATTCAAACCTTTATGTAAGAACTTTTTGTTATGTTCCAAACACCAACTTAATAACGAGAAAGTTATTTTACTAAATCCCTCCAAATTATTGATTATTTTCAGAATTAATTTGAAAATCATGAGCAGCGTATGTCATTAGAAATATGATAATGAAAGGGTTAAGCAGAAGCCAATGGTACACTGAGGGTTATGAGGGTGATTACTATGCTGATTACTCTGCATATTGCCATGGATGATTTCATTCATGGTACATAGGTTTTTCAAATAAATAATTCAACTTTACTTCAATGTAAGTTTCTTTCAGCTGACCACTGCCTATCTGCTCTTTATCACTTAACCTTTTGACTCAACATGTCAGATATTCAAATTACATACCCACACCAGCTTAATTCTCTTCATATAACCACTAATGTGACACGTTCATTGGATACAAAACATACTGAAGTTCATCCTCTATCACTATTATAAGTTCCCTTCTTTCACTTCACATCATTCATTGCTATATAATTGTTTCTAACATTGGCACAAATCAGAAATTTTGTGGGAAGGGGTCAGTTGATTAGTACTTAACTGGTACTTTGTTTATCAACCTCGGAAGGATGAAAAGCAAAGTTGACCTTGGTGGGATTTGAACTCAGAACGTAAAGAGTTGGGACAAATATTGCAAAGCATTTTGTCTGACACCCTATCAATTCTGCTAATCCATTGCTATATAATAATACAATTAAATCACATGCATTATGTAGTCTCCCCATAATGCAAAACAGGATCGTTTGTCGCAAACAGAAGCAGTCATTCTCTAAATTTATTGTTTTGTAAACAAGCTTATATCCTGTTGCTTGCTCCAGCCTCAGTAATTATTAAATCAACAAAGTAACCTTAATCCTAGCTATTAATTGCAACAAAGCATTAAAGAATATAATGGTTTATATTTAAATATCAAATATCTAATAAAATATGATTAATACAAACTGAATCATATATACTTATATAACTAGATTGCTCACTGGAATTAAGCTTGCATTAACTATATTAAAAAAGCCAAACTAGTAATATTCAATCACAAAATCAATTGTTGATACTGATTAAAATAAAACTGTCTTTATATTCTAGTAATTTTTTCCCTGGAAAGCTGTAAGTGAGCAAAATAATCCTGTGTCATCATTTTCAACAAACAAAGGTGATGGAGATGGTCATAAACAACAACTTCCTCTGTCCCTCCTCAATTATCACCAATACAGTTTCCATAGAACCAGATCTATCAGAGACTTAATCTCCTACACCAGACACACGTGGTCATTCACCCATCACAACTTCAGAGAAAGCAATATTGTTGCCCTTTATATCAGCAAACTTTGACTTTAACTGGCATGAGACCATTACTGGCTTAGCTGCCTGCCTATGGGCTCCATTGTCTTTCATCTCTTGGATTATCTGTCAGACCATGGCTCCTCTCTCTGATGCACACTATCAACTTTGGTATACCACAAGATTTGGTTATGTTTCCCCACACTCACTCTTCTGTATCTTCACTATCTGTGACTTCTACCCACACACTACTATTTAATCCTCCTAAACCTTCCACAAAGTAAGCATCATCCACATGTAACTTAGACACCCCATATCAGACCTGCTTTGTCTCCATTAACAGAGTACCCCAAAATCATCCGTCAGTGGAGATACGACAACCAAGTCTCCTTCAACAGCACCAATACATAATGTTGCTACCATACATCAAGGAAACAATCTTGCACACTACTAGAACTCCTAAAATCACTACAAACACTACGTGTCACAGTAGCTGGTGATTTCTTATGGTGACTTCACATGTATATAATATTGCAAAAAGTTCATCCAAAAGCATAGGCTTCCTCTTCACATACAGAAACTTCAACTCATCAGTTGCTGACTATTTACAAAGTTCAAGTGCAACCCAGATTAGAGCACTGCTCAAATATCTGAGGTCCTGCCGCAATACACACAAACATCATAGACTCTCAATTGTCTATTTTCTAAATACAGGTTCAATACCTCAGTTCACATCTTGCTTGGTGTCTTCTATCTTGGCTACAATTAATCATCAGAAATACAACTTCTCTCCATCATTACTATTTCAGTTTGCATCATATACTCTCACTCAGTGCCAATACCAAATAGTACCTATATCAGCAGAGTAGTTAAATGGTGGCCCCTTTAAATTTCTGTCTACTATATGCAACACATTTTTTTTTTAAATTACACAATATCCAAATAAAACTAATTGAGGTGTTCACTTTGTTAGTGGAGTTGACACAAACATTTCCAACTAGAGTCAAATTTCTTGAAACGTTACTGCATTTGCAGTTAGTTAAATTTGAAAGAATTGAAATAAAAATAATTGTTTATTACATCCCCTTTCCGGAGTTAAAATTTCAAGGGAGAAGAATGAAATGATATTAAATAGAAAAATGTTGAAATGGGCCACAAAAGACATGTACTAACTTGTATTAATGGTGACTTCACATAAACCAAAATCAGTCAATTTAATATGGCCCTCATTGGAAATCAGCATGTTGTCAGGTTTCAGATCTCTTTAAAATTGGAAGAAAAAGAGAAGAGGAAAAAAATGAAAAATGGTAAGTAACATAAAAGAAAAAGAAATTTGAGAAAATGAAATTTTTAAAAAATATTTCAAAAAATTTAAAGCAATTAAGAACATTAATATTAATCACAATGATCATTGTAATAACAGAATATTAGCAGTAGTATACTACTACTACTACTAATGTCAATAATAATAACAATAATAGCAATTACAATAACAACAACAGTAATAATAATGGTCAAGAAATCTTTGTGAAGAATCAAACCTGGAACTAAATAACAATTACCAAGTCTTGCAAAAGGTAATTGAAATTAATTAATTCTGTCAAATAATTAATCCAGAAGACATTGAAGGGTATTTTTCCCATGTTTTATTGACGGCATGCTGAAATTCAATGACAATCACACCTTGGCTTGTTGTTCTGTTTTTCTCTCTTTAATTTTCACAGAGACAGAAATACAAAAAGGAATAGAGAAAAAAGAAAAAAAGGTGCTAGCATGTGCTAACTCACACAAATACATTGGCACTGCAAAAAAGAAAAAAAAACACAGCACTTAAGTGGCAATTGCAGAGTTCAAAACAAAAATGGAAGAAAACAAAATAAGCCAGTGGACAATGTGCTGGATTTGCAAAGCTAGAGAAACATGTTCAATCTCTTTGTGTTAATGGAGGCAGGGTTATCAAAAGCAATAAGGTACTGGACTAAATATCTCAGTACCGGACTAAATATCTCCGTACTGGACTAAATATCTCAGTACCGGACTAAATATCTCAGTACCGGACTAAATATCTCAGTACCGGACTAAATATCTCAGTACTGGACTAAATATCTTAGTTTAATTCCTCTAAGTTAAAAGGAGTTAAAGACTACTATAATCTTATATTAAACATTATAATCACCAATCTGAGACAGAAAAGAGCAACAATCCCACTGACTGGACTCAGCCCGTATATCTATCACTTGCGGGTGACCACATTACCAATTACACACATTAGATACTATATGCATAGTGTTGTTGTTTTTTTTCTGTTATATTAACTGTACTATTTTATCCCTACAAGATAATTTGTCAGCCACTTAGCACTAGCAGGCAAGGTATGCTATTCTAATCTGCTATGGTCTAATTTGCCTTTATCCCTTCCTTTGTCCATAAAATAATTATCAGCAATATACTATAATTTATTAAATTGACTATATATTCTAACTGTTGAAAAGAAACTGACCATGAGAAATCCTTATGACTGCTTGTAGTGAAGTGGCAGAAACGACAGAGTGCCATACAAAATACATTGCAGTATTTAGTTAGCACCCTGTAAATTCTAACTTCAAATTCTGTTGATGTGAACTTTGCATTCCATCCCTTCAAAGTAAATAAAAAGTGTAGTAGTTGTTGTTTTTTAGCCCCAGGCCAGGCCTAATCAAGAAGACCCATGATCAAAGACTTTTCAATCGTGACCATCATATTTTTTTTCAGGCACAATGTATCATTATCCGTGATTTGAAGGAGATTTGACGGCTATTTCTAGCAGGTGTAGTGACCAGAAAAAGACTGTTGATGTAATATACTTGGGTTCATTTAAGTGACTACACCCCCACCCAAGTTTATGAACTTGTGCATATGTGAGAAATCTTTATTATTATTTGTAAGAAGTTGATCAGGTGTTATAATAAAGTGGAACTAACAATGGTTTCAGATCAATTCCTAACATCAAAGTTAACCCTTTTATTACCATATTTCTAATGAAATGCACTGTCTATATATTTCAATAAATTTTGAAAATAATGAAGAATTTGGACAGATTTAGTAAAATAACTGAGTTTTTCATCATTAAGTTGGTATTTGGGATATAACAAAAGGTTCTTACATAACATTATGATGGAAGGTTCTAATTTAAATATGAACACTTTAGAATTAGAGGTTTTGTATCATAAAACCAGGGGCAGTTTCAAGTGAGTTTGTATCAAAAGGAACACACTTTAAAATACAATTAAAATACAAATCAATTAGGTCTCAATTGATTATTACACCACCCACACACATCATATACATATTTGCATATACAGACAGAAATAATACATGTGTATACAGACAAAAAGTAGAGTTGTACAAGAAATAAACAAACACACATATACATGCACATATTTCGTTCTTAGGCGCAAGGACATTTCTTGTAAAAGGTAGGTTTAAATTCAACACCAGTATATTACAGGTACTTATCTCCAAAGGATGAAAGACTAAATCAACTCCAGAAAGATTTAAACTCAGAAGCATGAATGACTGAACAAAGATATATAAAGCAACTGATCAAACAGTCTTCTGTTTGCACTAAATCTACCATTATGTGTGCATGTCTGTGCATGGTGTGTGTGTGTGTGTGTGTGTAATGCACAGATACAGGAACAAAAACACTTATGAATATGACTGTACAAAAATATGAATACAAATATATGCACCCCTACATATCCAGATTTACACATGAAAATAAACAATAAGATGTGATATACAAAACAGAATAATTCCATACCATTCAAAAATAAATATAAAAGTATATAGAAAGAAGAAAAAAAACGTGCCTGAAATCTCCAAGACTTAACTTTCAGTTATTTTCAATGCAACTGTCAAAACTAATATAGCTAACAGGTGTCTTGTGTCCAATTCAAAAGACTAATTTACATATGGGCCTTCCAGTGATACCCCCACTCCATCATCTCTCTGTCTCTCACAGACAGACACACACCTCTCTCTCGCTTTCTTTCTTTCCTCTAGCTATCTATTTCCTCCCTTTCTGTCAATTTGAGGAAAATTCTTCAATTAACCCACTAGAACTGTTTTGCAATGCCTCTTTTATTTCTCTTCCTATTCCTTGCCATTTACCATTTTACAGAAATCATCCTGAAAATAATAACAGAATTTGTTTTCAGTAAATAAAATGTAAATTCTATACAGAAAGTCTAGTTCGAAAGGAAAAAAAGAATTCTTGAAATATGACAAATATTTCAGATTTTTCTTCTCCCTCCACACCATTTAGCTTGTAGACATTATTTATTATATATTAAAAAAATTTAAAACATTTGTATTAACATGATGCAGGAGGAAGACAATTTCTAATTGAAAATTCCACTCAACCCCTTCAACCAACCTATTTATACATGAAATTCTAAGAGAAAATTCAGACACATGAAAGCAATGATAATACTGTAGCCAATTTTTATAGTATCAGTGAGAACTAGAAACAAATATAATTATGATTTGATAGAATTGTTTTTTTAATTACTGATAGTAATGTTTATATTTTTTTCTGTAACCTTACAGCGGTTCAAATTATGAAATCTAACAAAATAGAAATCAAACTAAAACATTACACTAAGAAAATCACTTATTAATTCTCTTTGCTTTATGAAAATTGTACATTTTTTTTTTTTTTAAAGTAAATTTTCAAATCAAATGAGAACATAAATGATATAATACATAAATCCTGGGCAGTTAGCAGATCTTTTACAGGGCCTAGATCATTTACACACAACATTGGAATGGTACACAACTATTATGAAATTAGATGATGATGATGATGATGATCATCATCATCATCATCATCATCACCATCACCACCACCATCATCATTTATTATTATTATCATTATTGAGGGTGATGCAGTGCCACAATTAGTAAAGAGTTATGGTATTTAGTTATGTCTCTTTTATGTTCTGAGTTAAATCCAACGAAGTTCAATTTTGCCTTTTATCCTTCCGGTGTTGATAAAATAAGTAGCAGTCAAATACCGAGGCCAATTTAATAAATTGTTTGTTACCTGCCCTGAAATTCCTGGCTTTGTATTATTAGAAATCAGAATCACCACTATTACTTGGCAGGGTTGTTACCGCATCGGACAGAATGCCTTGCAATATTCGTTCTGACTTGTTGTGCTCTGAGTTCAAATCCTACCGAGGCCAACTTTGCCTCTCATCCTTCCAGAGTCGATAAAATAAAGTACCGGTCAAGTACTGAGGTTAACATAATCAACTGTTCCCCTCCACTAAATTTCTGGCCTTATGCCAATGTTAGAAACAATTATTATCCTTCCAGGGTCAATAAATAAAGTAAAAGTCAAGTACTGGGGTCGATATAATCGACTTACCTCTTCCTAAATATTTCTGGCCTTGTGCATCATCATCATCATCGTTTTACATCCGTGCTTCCATGAGCTGGATGGAGATTTCTTGAGGCAGCATTTTATGGTCGGATGCCCTTCCTGTCACCAACCATAATGATTAAGTATGGGAATCGAACCACCGAACAGCCGGGTATTTTGCCACTTGGAGACATAAACAAACGCACCAGCCGATCGATAAATATTAGGCGGTGACAAGCGCGCGCGCACACACACACACACACACACACACATAAATACATATACGACAGGCTTCTTACCGTATCTGTCTACCAATTCCACTCACAAGGCATTGGTCGGCCTGAGGCTATAGTAGAAGACACTTACCCAAGGTGCCACGCAGTGGGACTGAACCTGAAACCACATGGTTGCGAAGTAAACTTCTTAACTATGCAACCATACCTGCGCCTATGTTAGAAACAATTATTATTATTAGCACTGCTACATCATTGATGACTGGGTCTTTCAATTTATATGTGCCACATTCTAAGTATATAAATCCTATTAATTGCCCACCCAAACCTTATCTAATTGGAGTTAAAGGTCATGGGGTCAAGCAGAGATTCTGTTCTACTAGAGTATGAAAAAGACGTTGTGTGCGGGAGGTGCCAATTATCGTAACCAAGCAAAATACATTAGATTACATTCCAAAACTGACCCATCAGCTTCAGAGTTTGGTAATGTTTGGTTTACCAACTTGTTATGTCAGGTCCATTTCCAAATATTCCATTCTCTGCACCTTCTTCTATAACTACAATGATCACCACTCTTTTCACCAGCTCCACTTAGTCACATGTATCACACCCGGCTCTTTCTTTACTTTTTTTTTTATTGCTTAGTCAGGAGGGTGGGCATTGCCAATTACCCTTTTTTCGAGGCCTCCGAGACTGGTGGGAGGGAAGGAGGCATGTATCCTCAGAACAGAAACCTGGCCCAAATACTTGCAGCAGAGTGGACTCTGCTAAAAGTACCCAAGGGCCAGGTAGTGATATTAAACCGGGCAATGGATTAAGTCTACCACACAAGTAGGCCACAGTGGGATTTGAACTCAGAACACAAAGAGCTTGAACAAATACCACATGGTATCCCCTTTGATGCTCTAATGATTCCATCAATCCAACACTCTAGACTGGTACTTTATTTATTTACCCCGAAAGGATGAAAGGCAAAGTTGACCTCAGTGGGATTTGAACTCAAAGCACAGTGAGCCAGGACGAATACTGCAAGGCATTCTGTCCGACACACTAATGGCTCTGCCTATTTGCCATCTACTTAAAAAAACACTATGCTATCTCTTACTTCATAAACGATATGACACCAAGTAAAAGTGTGGAAAACTAACATACCTCATAGTTGGCTTTTACTATACTGAACCATTGGCACAGACTACCAGTAGTTTCATGAAATTCTTGTGATTATAATTGATTATCATGTTATCACAGACATGAAAACAATCCTTCAATAGAACTGAATATTTCTGGAACATTTAACTCATTCATATCTTCTCCACAAATAATTGCTGTACTATTTCAGACTAAATATTAACTGCCCAATATTCACTTTATCATTATACCCCTACAATCCAACAGGCACCATAAAACTGCAGAGTGATGAACACTTTCTTTCAAAAAAAAAAAAATAATATAATATATTTTCAGAGTTCATCACACACACACACACACACTTATGTACACATATTTCTTGCAAACAGATACATTCAAACATACAAAACAGATTTATGGAATATGTGTGTGCGTATGAAAGCACACATGTGTCTGTGTGTGTGTGTGTGTGTGTATATATATATATATATACATACACACACACACACAGGGAAGTGTGTGTTTGTGTGTGCGAGAGAGAGAGAGATAAAGGGAGAGAGACAGAAGGTGGGTGGTAGATTGGCGGAATTGTGAACGTGTTGGACAAAATGCATTGCTGCATTTGTTCCGGATCTTTATATTCTGAGTTCAAATCCCACTGAGATTGTCGTCGTCATCATCATCATCATCGTCATCATTTTACGTCTGCTTTTCCATCCTTGCATGGGTTGGATGGGTCCTCTCCAACACAGCATCTCGCCATTTATCTCGATCCTTCGTCAACTCCTTCCTGAGATCTGCTTCCACCACCACTGCCCATATCTTCCTTGGTCCACCTCTTCCACACCTTCCTTCCACCTGAATCACTTGGCACTTCTTCACCCATCTGTCATCACCCATACACATTACATGTCCATACCAACGCAATCTTCTCTCTTGCACACTCCATATAATTTCTCTTATACCCAGTTTTTCTCTCAACTCATCTGTGCCTCGTTGTTCATGCACACTAACATTACACATCCAACGGATCATACTTGCTTCATTTCTTACCAACCTTCGCACATCCTCTGGATTCAATGCCAAAGTTTCACGACCATGCAACATCACACTTCATACAGATAAAGAATAATAGAGGAACATGCTATGCACATTTTGATGCATATTACAGAAATTTATATTCTCAGAAAATTATACTTTAACTCTTTTGTTACCATATTTCTATTGAAATGCACTGCCTCTAATTTTAAATTAATTTTGAAAATAATCAAGAATTTGGAGGTATTTAGTAAAATAACTAACTTTCTCGTTATTAAATAGCCAATAATAGAGCTTCTTCATGGTCTTCAAACTGCAAGAAATAGTAGACAAAATATTCCTCAAATCACACCCTACTGTCTTTAAGAAACAAATGGACTCATTGAAAGATGTAATATTAGATACTTTATGCATAAAAACAAATGGGATTGTCATAACTAGAACACCTTTGATCATATGTCTGCAAGACTAAGGCTAGTAGACCTTGTTGTTGTAAAACATAAACAACAACAAATTGATTTTGTTTTTTTTTCACGATATTTATATGGATATCATGGACGAAGCATTAAAACAGAATGATTTGGATATATTGCAAAACCTGCTGCATAGTTTGTCAAGTTGGTATTGAATATCACTCCAAGAATGGCTTAGAATTGGATATCTAACAAGGAGAGATTCAACACGTGAAACTTTGACACAGATATTTGGCTTCTGTTTCTGTAGATAATAAATGGAGAAAGATTTATAAAGTAATGTACTCCTCTTTTCTATCTAGAAGTGAAATCGTTATTCACATTAATCATGTGTGATATTGCAAAATGCTTGTGAATAGAAATCTTAGTGGAAACAGCGCAAAATAAGTTCCTAAAATTTAGTCTGTACAATCTAGGTGCATGCATGACATAGACACACGAATGTCTGTGTGGTTAAGAAGTTTGCTTCGTAACCATGTGATACTGGGATCTATTTCACTGTGTGGCACCTAGGGCAAGTGTCTTCTACTATAGCCTCAGGTTGACCAGTGTCTTATGAGTGAAATTGGTAGACAGAAACTGCCTCGAGTTTTCTTATTGTTGTCGATTGTGGGTGCTGTTGGTTTTGGTATTTTAATTGATTGATTTTTCTATTTAGTC
>JAOPJM010001738.1:17029901-17040041 GCA_027124095.1 Muusoctopus leioderma
TTCATGCACATTAACATTACACATCCAGCTGAGCATACTTGCTTCATTTCTTTCCAACCTTCGCACATCCTCTGCATTCAGTGCCTAAGTCTCACTACCATGCAACATCGTACTTCGTACACAAGAATCATACAATCTGCCCTTTGCTCGAAGAGAGAATCCTTTCAGTGCCAGCAGAGGTAACAGCTCCCTAAACTTTTTCCACCCTATTCTTATTCTGGCTACTATACTTTCAGAGAACTCTCCACTACTGCAGATTAGGTCACCTAGGTAACAGAAGCTGGAAAGAGTTTATTTTATTGGTACTCTGACTGCTAACTACTCCTGTGCATCTACCACATGCAAAATCATTTTTCTGTCAGTCTGCTTTGGATACCACTGCCTCTCTTGTGCACCCAGATTTTAAATTGGGTACATTGTATGGAGTTTGTACCTACACCTTTCCTACATATTGAGAATTGCCATTTCCCAGATGTTAACAAGGTCCTGTCTTCTTTCCTACTTACTAAAACTTTAGTCTTCACTAAGTTTACTCTGAGGCCTCTTAATTCTAGGTTGTGTTTCCATGTCTGGAATTGCTTCTCTAACTCTTCCACAGATTCAGCTACAAATACTAGGTCATCAGCATAAAGGAGTTCCCATGGATATCCAGTCTTAAACTCCTCTGTTATGGCCTGTAGAACAATAATAAATAGGAACAGGCTGAGACCGAGCCCTGGTTGACACCCACTTGCACCCTAAATTCTTTACTGAATCCATTGCCAACTCTCACTTTGCTGACAGTATCTCTATACATAGCTTGCACTGCTCTCACAAGCCATTCCTCAACACCGAATTTTCTTAAGGACCACCAGACTATCGTGTGTGGTACCCTGTGAAAAGTTGTCTCACTAGGAAGAAAGCATCAGTGGTACTCTGACCAGGCATAAAGCCAAACTGCATCTCATCAAGGCTAATTCTCTCCCTAATAAGTTGTGCAAGGATTCTTTCTGTTACTTTCATAACTTGGCCCACCAGTTTGATGCCTCTATAGTTGCTTCTTTCTAGAGCATCTCCTTTGCCTTTGTAGCAGTAGATGATGATACTGAACCACCAGTCATTGTGTATGATACCTCCCTGTACCACCTGGTTAAACTATATGAGTGACTAGCTCAATAACCTACTTTGCCAGATACTTTTAGCATCTTGGCAACTATCCCTGAAGGGCCTGCAGCTTCCCTCCTCTTCATATCCTTAATGGCTATTTCAATCATGTAACTGTCGATTTCAATAGCTGGGCCCTCTATTGGGTCTACTGGGGGAAGCCCCTCTTCTTCCCATGCATTCTCCACATTCATCAGCCTCTCATAAGAACTCTTCCGAGCATATTTCTTTTCAGCATCGAAGAGAGCAAGTGCGCTGTTGTCATTCTGAACACACACTTTTCCCTAACAACATCATGATCAACACACATGCACACACACACACACACACAATCAATAGTTTCCTTTCAAGAATCAGAATTATACGAATTAACTTTTGTTGCTTATTATTTTTATTTATTTATTTTTGAATAATAATTCGTATATATTTTCCCATCCCTAATAAACATGAAAACAGAATGTCTAAGTTTGATAGTTTAATTAATTTTTTTTAAGAATATTTATAGGAACATACAAGAGAGAATTTCACTATTTTTCAAATCACAGACAAACAATAGATAAAACAAAAGGGAAATATAAGAAAAATAAGGCAATAGGAGATGTTGAGAAAGTGAAACAAGAGTTGGAGAAAGTGAAACAAGAGTTGGAGGCTGTGAAAGAATCCAAAATAGACATTCTTCTCATAAAAAATGTAGCCTCAATTTCTGTTTTTAAACACAACTGAATAAATATTTCTAATGGAGAAAGAAAATCATTATAAATATGTAATGAACTTTGACCTGTTTTAAGTGCAAACATCATGATCTTAATCAACCATGTTTTAAGTGCCAGGAGACAGATTACTAGTATTTTCACTTTCTCTCACTACACTGTATTAAGAACATGTCCACATCGCTGTCATCATCATGTTTTCAACAGTTTCATGTGAGTTTCTACTGTGTACCTGAGGTGTGTTCAGCATTGTCTTTTTGCAGTGGAAATATCATCATCATCATCATCGTTTTAAACCCATGTTTCCATGCTAACATGGGTGAGATGGTGATTTCTTGAGGCAGCATTTTATGGTTGAATGACCTTTCTGTCACCAACCATACTGATTTAAGTATGGGGATTATACCACTGATCTAGCAAACAGCTGGGCATTTTGTTTTATGGAGATGTAAACAAATGTCACCAGCCAATTGATAAATAGTGTAAGTGATGACAAGCTCATTCACACACACACACACACATATATACACATATATAAATACATACACACACACACGCATATATATATATATATATATACACACACACACACACATTATACATATACAACAGGCATCAATAGTTTCTGTCTCCCAATTTCACTCACAAGGCATTGGTCGGCCCTAGGCTATAGTAGAAGACACTTGCTCATGGTGCCACGCAGTGGGAGAGAACCCAGGACCACGTGGTTACAAAACAGATTTCTTAACCACACAGCCATGTATGCGCCTAAACCTATTAGTGAAAGATCTGAACATGTTTCGGTGCAACAAAGTGAATAATTCTGAAGATATTTCACAATTTCTAAGTTGGATGAAAATGCCCAAAATTTCACATTTTTGACATAAACTTGTGAAATTTTGCAAAATTATGAAGTGGGAACTTTTGTAGTCTAACACATGGAGAATCTCTTCTGTTAATTATTCCTACTTCTTTCAGAGCAACCTAGTCAATAATCCTGAAGAAATTTCACATTAAGTTGAAAGGCATGAGGCAAAATTTGAAATCTCTAACAAGTATGTGATTAGTGAGTAACTTTTCACATGAAAAAAACTTGATAATTATCTATTCTAACACATCTACAACCTCTTAGTGAAATATGTGAGCATGTTTCAGTGCAACAAAGTGAATAATTCTCAAGATATTTCACAATTTCTAAGTTGGGTGAAAATTACCAAAATTTCACATTTTTGTCACATCCACATGTAGAAAAATTGTTAAATTTTGCTAAAGAAAAAATTTAAAGCACCATTGGTTAGCTTTAGCAAAGAGATAGCTAAAAAGAATAGCAGAATAGAGAAGGAACTAGTTAGTTATTTAGAAGAGGCACATAAAAGGGGTATTGCAAACAAAATGCTCACGTCGAGAATGGCTTTGATCATTTCTTCGAGGCGAAACACAAAGAATATATTGCTCATGCTAGGGCGCATGCGCTGAAACATTTGATGGGCACGGGTGTTGGAAGAGGCGCAGCATGGCAACAAAGCCACAATTCAGTCTCTGACAGACCGCAGCGGGCACATGTTCTCCATTTCAAAACAGATGTGTGCAGTTTCCCAGCAGCACTTTGCTGAACTTTTCTCAAGGAGTGACAGACTGGAGACGGTGGAGTTCTATGTCTACCTCAACAGACTGCAGCGACTCTCAACCAGGGAGGTAGAGTACTGCCAATTTCCATAGGCAAAGTGGCGGACGTGCTAAGCCACTGTGCAAGGGTCAAATTGTGGTGATTGGATGGTCTGCCCTATGAGCTCTACTTCTACATGCCAGACTTGTTCGCTACTGTCTTAGTAGCCACTTACTGCAGCTAGTGTGAGACCAGGAGTGGTGACGCTGCTGAAGAAAGACTTGAACAAGGGGGACGTGACAGAGAAATTCAGGCCCATAACTCTGCTAAATATTTTGGTAAAGGTGCTGACCAAGAGCGGGTAGAGTATAGATCTAGCTTCAGTGGGGTGCTGGTGAATTTGGATCAGTCCAAATCTTTCAACAGGGTCGACCATTGCCCCCTAGTGACTGTCATCAGAGAAGCAGGTTTCGGTTCCATTCTCAGAGGCTGGATCACTACAATGTACAGCAGCATCTCTTTGGTGGTCAAACTAAGCAGCCACCTATCGGAATCATTTCAAATTGCATGATCGGTCCACCAAGGATGCCCCTTCTCTTCTCTCCTTTATGTTTTGACATTGGAGCCATTGCAGCGTAGGATGGAAATTTTGAGCGGCATCCCACTCAAACTGGGTCACAAGAGAGCAGTGTCTGCATATACGGACAAAGTCACCATCATGGTGTCGGACACTTTGGTAGCAGAGGTGGTCGACACCATACTGGAAGAGTACCAGGAGTTTACAGGAGCACACATCAACTGGGACAAGTCAGTGAGTTTGCAATTCAGCACCTGGAGAGGCAAATCCATGCTGACTAGCGGCAATTTGTGTCTCTGGATCAAAGGCCCAGTTAAGGTGCTCGGGTTTGGTTTGGACTGGACCTCCAGATGGGCAGGAACTGGGAAGAGATTGTGAACAGGATGGCCAGTCTTACTCAAAAACAGGCAGTCCCTGAAAGGTCAAGTGGAAGTGGCAGGAAATCCTTCAAGTATCACTTGAAGAGAAAGGTGAGGGTAGAGGAGGAGGTGCTGTGTTCTAGTGTATTTAACAAAAGGTGAGTGAGAGTGACAAGATTGGCAAAGCTGAATGAGCTTACCCTGACCATGCTTTTCTAAGCGGGAGGAAAGAAACTGAAAGAGGGCACCTTTGATGCCTTTGTTGTGGCAGAGTAATCCAACCCTTTGTATAGAGTTTCCCTCAAATTACCCTATGTGGTCTTCCCCTTTATTGGAGAACTTTTCTTGTTGGAATTTTGTTATATGTATTGTTTTTATTGATTTTGCCTCTTTTTACTCAATGTAAACCCCAATTTGTGTTTATATTTCCTCCTTGTATTGTGCCCAATGCGTGCGTCCTTGTGGCCAATAAAATGATCATTATGAATAATAATAACTAGAGGTGCAATGAATAATAATACTAGGCCACAAGCTTGTATCCTGCTGCATGTAATCATATGTTTACTTGCCTAACATTTTCTTGCCTAATTAAATAATAATTACAAAAACAGCAATTATAGTAGTAACCATAATTAATAAGTGATTATTTTTTTATTCAAGTAAGCTCGTGTGTATTTTCATTACTTAAACGATTGCAGCTCAATGTACCCTGGGTTGTGTGTGCATGTGCACATGTATGCATTCATTGTGTTGATAGCACTCTTTGTGGGTGTTTAGATTTTATGGATTTACTTAGTGATGCTATTTTTTGCATATATCAAATAAATATATTTAAGATTTCTAGACACTTGGCAATATGTCTCTTTTAACCATTTCTAAATACTCCTATCACAATGAAGATTGTTTCTGTTTTCAACATGCTGCATATCAATGTTTCTAGATATTTAAATAATTTCTCCAGTTGTTTTAAAGATGTGCTGCTGCCAGTCTGATGGCCTTTGAAAATAACTGAGCAATTTGCCAATATTTTTCTGTCATTGAGAACATGTATTCCCCATAATATGATTGCATTTTCACATTTGTAGAGGGTTTAGTGGTTTGCATTTAACCCAACTTTCTATTGTTAGGACTTTACAATACTGGCAGAGTTAGCAGTGTAAGTAGCCGCCAAACTTATGCCTACATATTTATTTCATTTCAGTCATGAACTGGGCATCCAGTGACAATGTGATCAACAGCCTCTTCATATCTTCCACCAAGTCTGCAGTTTAGAGTAAAACATAGGCAAGGAAAGAAGGAGTTCCAGAAGGTTGCTAAGTATTTGAGCAATATTATAATCTAGATTACATGTTACCAGTAGCACTCAGAACGATCTGACATAATAGATGTGTAGTCACTATGAAAGATCAGAGATGTACAGACTGAATGATTTAGTTGTGTGTTGTTTGTGAGTAGAGAAACAGTAGAGTTGCGTATTTCCTTGATAGGTGTAGTGATTGTATTTTGGTGCTGATAAATTTAACTAGGTTGTCATGTCACCATTGTAGGATATATTTTGAGGTATTTGATCATAGAAATTTATGCATGCTTGACAGGAGGTGCCTAGGCTGCATGTGGATAACATCTGTGTTAAGGAGTGAATAGCTCCTGCAGTGTGTGTGTGTGTGTGTGTGTGTGTGTGTGTGTGTGTGTGTAGTTAAAGGTAACAGCAGGCAGGTTGTTAATGTACAGAAAGAAAAGTATGGGAAAAATAACCAAAACCAGAAATATGCCCGAGTTGATAGATAGCAGTCTAAGATAGTGCCAGTTAACATACATTGCAATGGAGCAGTCTCTACACATGCAAGCAGCCCACACACACATAGCACATTGCATGTGTGTGCAACACACCATGTACATACACTACAGATATGAAAATAGTGATACCACTTCACTATATACACTCTCAATCTATGAGATAGGAGAAGATAAACATTTGCCTCAAAGTTTCAAGGATGTGTGTTCAAGAATTCATATATAAATGTGCATTTGTCTCTTTAACTGTATCATTTGTGTTATAATTGTAATATCTAATATAATGAGCCATTTATCATTAAATTTTGTAGGTAAATCAATTTAGAGCAGATATTAAAATTTTTCCTTCTTTTTTTTGTGTGGAAGTATCTTGTAATATATTATTTGTTAAACTGTATCAAATAAAAAGACATAATTTTGCTTCAATACATTTTACAGAAACATATGCTCCTAATTCATATACATTTCTAAACTGCTCTTTTAAAATCAGCTTTTAAATGTTTTGTAATATTAGATTTGTTACACACACACACACAGATTAATAGGCATTTATTTAATGTACATTACTATTTGTGAGATAGGGTAAAGTAAAATGACTTTTGAACACAATAAATAAAATATTTACAATAATTTGGATAAAAACAATATTGCTGACTGCTTCTTGTATTCACCTTCCCCACCCTCTTCTTTTTAACTGGTTTATATCCCTTGTTTTCATGAGTAAAATGATATTTTTCTCTCACAGATTTAAATATTTACATATGAATTGTTGGTGCAAAAATAATCTTTAACTTAAGGCAGATTATTTTTTTTCTTCTTTCAAATATCCCAAACTATAAAACTGAACTACAGAGTCTTAGATATCTTCTGTTTCAACTAAGCGATCTAATGCAGGCTGAAATGGTGACGTCCTGAATCTGAGGAACTAGTGAGGGTCTGCGTTGGCAACAATTAATCCAAAGAGAATTCATAGAATATCAATAAGTTTGATTGCCGTAAGGAGTGAAAAGTCTAAAATGTTGTGCTCTTGGCCTTCAAAAAAGAGTAGAGAAAGACTACGGTGTTGTTGACCTGGATATAGGCCTATAGCCAAGCCAACTTTTCTCTACTCTCCATTGAAGGGTACATGCTCGAAACGTTAGACCTTTCATTCTACATGGCAATTGAACTCACTGATATTCTACAAGCTCTCCTAAAACATAGAGAACTATGTGCCTTACCTGTGACCACAAAAAGCTGTGCTGGTGTTCAGTTTGAACTTGTGACCCTGTAGTCAGTAGTTTACTCAGACCAACTTAACCTGACAGTCACTGTGTCTGTTTGAAGTTTCAAATGAAATTAACTGATAAACATAGTTTATATAAAATAAATGTATATAAACATAAATAAGATTATATGGTAGTTAATTATACATTTGAATTCTGAATTCCCTGCAATTAGAGCATTCATTCTAGGATAGGAATTAGTAATTATAATTGAAATAATTAAAACACTTATATTTTATTTTTTTCAAAATTGGGACCACCCTAATATATACAATTCACATAAAATAGTGTAAGAAAGTAATTATGTCATACGATTAAGGGTGAAAAGCCTTTACTGTTATGTTGATAATTATTTCTAGCATAAGCACAAGGCCAGAAATTTTGGGATGGGGAAAAGTCGATTAAATGGACCCCAATACTTGACTGATACTTCATTTATCAACCCTGAAAGGATGAAAGGCAAAGTTGACCTTGGTGGGATTTGAACTCAGAAAGTAAAGAGCCGGAACAATTACCGGCATTTTGTCCAACAGTCTAATGATGCTGCCAATCGCCCACCAATTATGTTGATAATTGCAAACAGTTTTTATTTTGGAAGCATGTAGTGTTTGCAGTTTGAATGTTATGTATATGTGTACTATATATGGCCACAGTCCAATGACTGAAGAGAGGGGGAGGGGGTTGTGTGTATGTGTGTAATACTCCATAACTACATTTTTATATAATCAACTTGTGTGTAAACAAACAAGAGATAAAGTAAAAGAAAAAATTAAGAAGCATCTGAATGAATATTTACATGCAAGCATGTATGAATATTATCAGTTTTCCATCTGGCATGTGTTGTGCAGCCTTTGTAATACACCAGACTTCCACATATCTCAAGACTTTCAAGAATAGTGCAACCTCTGATGATTCTTTCTAGCATTTTGTCTCAGGCTTTGGCCAGAGTTTTATTACTCAATGTTCATCCTATCAACTTCAGCTGCAAAAGTGAAAGCGATGTATATTTATGGTAACACCAGCTCAAGAGATTTCAAGGGTTGTCACTATCTTGTGACATTTTGAGTCATCATAAACAAACCAAACAAAAGAGTCAAGGCGTGTTTAGCATGGATGCCAACACTAGAAAATGTTACTTTCCTACACTTGGTTCTTCTCTATCCTTTATCAATTTTAGTCTCTCAGAAGGAAATAAAACAGGGCATATGTGTTTACTATGGACATGAACACTAAAAGAGTTGTCCCAAGCTGCAGTATGGTGCAAGTCCCTAAGATGTGTCCCAAAGTAGGAAGCATTCACTAATCTATATTGCTTGTTCATTTAGGCAAGCCATCTTTAATGATGTGTTATAATGGACTACTTCTTTCTTAGATGAAAAGGAAAAATAGAAGGTGGATGTGGTTTACGTGACAAAGGACTTATAGAATGGGGTTATCTGTCATTGACTTCATACTGCATGATTGACATACAATTTACTATGTGAATTACTGGAGGTTACCAAGCTATATATCAAAGAGGCTTAAAAGAGAAAGTGCTGTCAGTCTATCATTGGAGATTGAGAGAGTGTGGAGACATATTGGGCAAGTTTACTCTAAGAGAAGTGTGGGCCCACTTCAAAGTTATCATTTTCTATTCTGGCACATATAATTTGTGCACTTTCACCATTCAGGTAACCAAGTCATTGAGATGTAGTCATCCCAAATATAGAAATTCATCTTTTCCATTACTTTAATGTCAACCCTTCTATGCTGGTAGGAGCTGAATAAGTCCATACAACATATCTTAAGACATTCTAATCTTTTGTTCTCTCTATCTTTAAGTACATTTTAAGGAGGAATTTAGTCAACTCGCAGTGCTTTTTATCCACTAACACCATCATTCACCTTTACATTAAGTGCTCATAACAACACTTTGTGCTCTGTATTGTGCTGCCTCCCTCTCTCTCCCCCAGACTAATGCCTTTGATATACAGCTGCTTACTAAACTTGTTTGCAATTACTTTGTCTCACTAGCTAATTGAGCACATTCAATGGGATATACAGTTATTTTCCCAATGTAGCACTATATTTCTTATGCATACACAACACAACATTCCTTTCATACAAAGAAGAAATTTCCTTTCATCAGCAAAACTTACTAAATTTCTTCAACACATTTTGCATTTTAGACACTATGCAATAGCTGGGTGTAACTCTAGCAATAACCAGTTTGAAACTACGACAATATTAAACAGGCCAGTAGCAAGACCATATGCACTTATAACATTCAGTATTTATTTCATCCTTGATGAAAAGCTTCTGGAAAATATATATCACTTCATTTTATCAGGGAATCTAAGGACAATACATAAGTTTAACAAGCTTAAATGAATCAAAGTAAAAAATAATAGAAGTTAGTATATCTAATTTACTGGTGAAAATGTTGAAAGTTAAAGTTTGAAATGAAGACAAAAGTAAGGAGAAAACATTAAAGATTTCCCATTCTAGAGAGGAAGGACCAATAAATGGCAAATATGATGAGTACAGTTAAATGATAGCTGGCTTAGAGGTGAAAAATGTTTTGGTAGTAGATAAAGAAAATCAAATAACAAATACTTACTAATCACAAAGTGGATGCAAGGAAGAAGTGAAGAACCTATTCACCTTATATTTTACCAGATAATAACATTATTTATATATATGTATA
>JAOPJM010001738.1:17040141-17050141 GCA_027124095.1 Muusoctopus leioderma
ATACATACATACATACACATGTGCGCAGATTCTACCTGTGAGGGAGTCCTTTGAAAAACCGACAAACTGATTAACAAACTGAGGTCATAAATCAAAGACAGCAACATGTTCTTGATTGCGCGCGTGCACGCACACACACACACACACACACACACACACACACACACACACACACACACACACACACAAAACAGAGCATCAGAGAGTAAATGTAAAGCAATAGAACCAGAGGTGTGTCTGTTCAAGAATCCAGTGCCAGCTGACCAACTAAAGCTAACATCGCTGTAGAAAGCACGAAACTCATTAATCATATCAAAAACACATTCGGAAACAATAATCACAGCAGATGTTGCTGCCTGCTACAATCTAGATCTATGTACATGGCAAACTTTACCAATCATTTATTCATAAGGAAACTTACTGAAATATTTAAATATTTCAGTTACTTTTATTATTTAACTTTGTTTTTGTTGTATTATTAACTTTAGATTGTATGTTTACATAATGTTTCTTTTGATTCTTTTCTGTGTTTCAAAAGAGAATAGATGAATCAGAAGTGTATATGTGTAAGCGTATATGTATTTAAGGAGGCACCAGGTGAGAGAGACGATGACATTCAGAAATAGCTTTGTTTAATTGATTCCACGCCACCACTTAACGTTTTCGTAAAATACCTAGCTCTATCTATTTAGCTATCTATTTCTTTGTAGTTGTAAAGAGAAAACCATTTTTACTTAACATCATATTTTTTTTATAGTTAAATATTTGTTAACTTTCTCATCAAACACCATACTCAGTATCACCATCATCACCATCATTGATATTATCATTGTATTCACATCATTCAATGTGTGCATAATGGTATTGCCATTGTTGACTAATTAATTCCTAATTACAGAAAACTAAACAGTGAAATCCATTACATTTTGAATTTCAGTATCTTAAAGTGCTAAATATAAATGAAACAACAACCCTTCCTCAAATAGATAGGTTGTTTACCCTCAAGGATATCTAACTAAGCCCAATATATGACGGCCATACTTAGTTTTTTAGGTTCTCTCCATCTATTTCATTGGCTTTTATTGTCATAGCTCAATCACAACTGAATAGGAGGGAGGATGATGGTGATGATGATGGTGGTTGTGGTGGTGGTGATCATTGTCGTCGTCATCATTATCATCATCATCAATATTTCCAATAAACAGAGTATAAGGTCAAAATCAGAACTGCCATACTTATATACTGTGACAGTTATAATCCCAATTTCTTTTTTAAAAAAACTAAATATATATTGCATCATGGTAGAATCATGATAGCCATTTGTTCTATTTTGTAACAGTAACAAAGTCTTTCATCATACATCTATGACCTGGTCACTAATACTATATTCCACTGTAACTGTTGGTAGTAAGAACTGGCCAACAACTAACTTCAAACAGATACAGCAGAATAGAGTATCAGTAACCAGATTGTAGATGTACTATGACAGACTTTGATAACTTAATAATATATAATACTGATACAAAATGAACAAAAGTGAATGTAATATTATACATGTGTTTTAAATGGCTACCATGTCTTTTCTACAATGCAATTGTTTCAGTTTCCACACACAATCTCAGATCAAATACCTTGCCAAACAAGTAAAACTTCTAAATGTATATTCTTATATAGAATTAATTAGTTCCAATGATCTATGTATTACATCATTTTACAGCTATTCTGACTCAAAGTTTATCTTCCTTATTCCTTAAGTTCATTGTTGTCTCTATTGCTCCCTCCTCAAACTCCTCCAACCACCAGCAGTTTTCCAGCTAGCTCTCATTCTACATCAAGGACATCTATCTCATTTCATCTCACTCTGAAGTCATCATCTCAGTAATTTCAATGTAACCAACTCTTCCAGGCTCTCGCACTCCTTCCAGAACTCCACTAGTTTTATGCTGACTAGCCTTGGCAGAAAATATGCTTCACTCCAGACCCATCCATGACAGCTAAACAGGTGACAAATATCATCCTTTCAGGATTGTTTCTTCACATCCTTCGCACAGTAAAAACCTCAGTACATATGTGAAAACTCTTTCAAACGATCCAACCAAGTGTTCTTTCCATTACCTTCAAACAGCGCACTCCAGAGCTAGCTTCTGTACTCACCAAATTCTACAATCTTTCTCTCTCAACAAAAATTTAACCAAATCTTTGAAAATATGCTACAATTTATCCTATCCCTCAAAAGAGACGCTGCCAATCACTCTCACTTCCATCAACTCAAAGGTGATGGAAATAATTGTGTCTCTTTCCCACTTCAGTGACCACCAGTATGGCTTCCTTAGATCCAGATCTACCAGAGACTTGTTCTGCTATTTAACTCACCATTGATATGTCGCCCTTAAAAACTTCAGTGAAAACAAAATTGTTACCCTTGACATCAACAAAGCTTTTCACGGAGTACCTCCTAACTACGTTAGCCATCTATGGTCCATGTAAATCTCTCATTTCTTGGGTCAGAAGCTTCCTGTAAGACCACATTTTTATTGCAGCATGTGCTAACAGGGGCTCTCCTCAACTCCCACTTTGTCAACTCCAATGTACCTTAAAGTTCGGCAATGTCTTCCATACTATTCCTTCTGTAAATGTATGATCTACTAGCAACAACTTTTAACCAGGCAACCTAAACACCTCACACTAAACCTGCAATGTCTCCAAAAACAAATACCTTGAGAACATTCTTCAATGGGGATATAACAACCACACTCCTTTCAAAAGCACCATCACGATACATATCAAGAAAACACCCTCTCTAATCATAAACAATACGCAACTAAAACTTTCAAAGTCACTACAAATGCTAGGCCTCACAATCTGATGATCTCTCACAGTGACCTCACATATATAACATTACCAAAGGCAGAAAATACTAAAGTTCAAGTAAGACATACATATATAGGACAGTGCTATGCTACACACACTAACATCCTAGACCACATCCAAAAGAAGGTCATCCAACTATTGCGAATAAGTACCAGATTGTCTGGGAATGTTGACTGTAATAGACTGGTAACCTAACTGGGGAAGCTATACTTGATGAAATGAAAGCATAGCTAAGCCTCAATCCTTAAGACATACTTTGACTATAGAGAGCCCCCCCCCCCACACACACACATACAATCACAAATGCTATATATATATATACAATGATTCAGCTATATCATTGGGCTATAGCATTCATAAATATTATACACACACACACACAATTTGCTGTAAGTCATATGAAGAAGGGGCTGGAAATCACAATGTATTTCCTGAAGCAAAAATATAGTGGTAATGTAACATTGGAACACTGAGGCACCATTGAAGACCTTCATGTATATCTTTAAAGCAGAAGACAAAGAGGATACATAAGTTAATGTCTCTGAGCAGGGTTTAATCTCAACTGAATCCATATTGTAATCTATCCTATGATTGGGTAAACTTCCTGAAAATTAGACAGTCCATCCTATCATATTAAATAAAATTGGAACTGATAAAACAATTACTACTGAAAACCTGAGACTTTCATTTAAGACATCTTCAGTGGAGCCTTCCACTATTTATGAAGAAACACATGAGTGGAATACACTAACAACACTAAAATATAAATAAAACTAATACATAAATAACACATGATCAAACAAAAACAGGAGGGGGGTAGAACTGTATATAAACACACACATAAATTCACATCTCAATAGACTATGTCTGAGAGTAGTAGAGGAGGGTCATAAAAATAAAAGAAATACCAAAACAAATACTGTAATTAATCTAAACTGTAATCCAGACAAGTATTAAGACATTAATCACCAAACAGATTACTGGACCATGAAAATCGGTTTATTGTCTCAAAACAAAAACCAATAAAAATAAATAAATGTTGAGGGTCAAAAAAAGAAACAGAAAGGGAGGAAATGGTAGAACAAAATAAATAAACGAAAGAAGCAACAAAGAAAAAACAAATAAATGGAAGTTTTTCAAAGCAAAAAGGAGGATTGTATAAAAATTTTATGGAAATTATCACAAATAGAACTCACATAAACATTAATACTGCAGCTTGGTGAACTCCAATATAGGAGGAATTCCTTGATCTATATTGATGCCATTGATCTGATGAAATGATACATCAAATATATTTGTATAAAATGCGTTGCTGAGGCACTTACACTTTAAGGGCTAGTCTGCAGTTTATTAGCAATTCTATGAGAGCAAGATCAGTGCTAACATTCTGCAATAATGGATACTTCCTTGTCGACAGATTTTGTCTCCTGATGTTGTAGGTTCGACGTCATCCAAAACCAAAAGAGTCAATTAGAACATCAGATTTATAGCAAATCTGAGAAGGTCAGATAAAGACTGATGCAATGTCCTTGAAGGAATTGTATCAAAGGCCTTTTTGGCAGACCAGTGGTCTACAAAGCACAAACTTAGAATGGTTATTTGTTGCACATCAAAACAAACTGCAAGAGATAAAAAGAAAACCATCAGGTTCTCTGAAACATAATGGTGGCTAACTAATCGAGACAAAATCTGAGTGGCACCAAACAGATCAATATAAGTTGATTTGTGCTTTTAAATAAACACCAACTTATATTTTGTTTTTGCCTTCTTTTTCAAAAAATATTTTATCAATATAGATTCTTTAAAAACAATTATTAAAAAGAAAACAATATTCAAATCAAAATCCTCCAATAAATAACAAAAACTGAAAAAGAGCAATATTTGAATCAAAATCACCACTAGAGGGTGATAATGATAACAGAGGTAAGGTACAGTAACAAAATATGAATAAAAACAGTCAAAATAACATGAGTGATGATGAAAATGTAGTAGTAGTAGTAGTAGTAGTAGTAGTAGGTCTTTATTTACATAGGCACTCTTTGTAAGAGTAGGATACATAGGTAACTCAGTTGACCCAGTAATCTTGACCCTGTTATGCACTCCTATGAGGTTGTGAGACAGTTGTAGGTGTTGTCTAGGATTTTGGATTTTGTTGTATTGAAGATGGGAGCTAGAAGAGGATGCTAGTGCTTGTCTGTTTTAGTGGAGCCACAATACTAAGTTTATTTAAAGGTTCAAGATGGTTTAAACTTATGTATGGAGAGTTTTCAGCAGTGTATTTGTTTTGTGGAGCAGTATATTGCTGCTGGTGTTGTTGTTGTTGTTGGTATAATTTACAGTAATAATATTAGTAGTAGTGATTGGAATTAAAGTACTGGTGTTAGTACTACTGTTATCAGTGGCATTGATGATCATCTTGTTCTTGGTGTTGTCTCTCCTGTATGAATTGTTCCATGACTGAGTCAACCCTTTAACTACTTACCTGCAATAGGTCCGTTTGATCAGGGCTGACATGGAGCTAAGCAACTTCAGTTAATACAGTGCAACCCCAAGCTAACTTGTTTAAAAATAAAAATAAAAAAAAAAAAAAAAAAAAAAAAAGAATAATAGCATTTTAAAAATGCTACAACTGTTCAACTCACAAAAAAGAAAACTAGATAACAGCAATATAAAGAAACAAGAAATTATAAATTATGCTATTCATTTGAGAGTCGCTAACAATTACTGCTAGGTCTTTGTTTTCCTTCTCCAGCCAAGAGAACTAAGAAGGAAATTTCAATTAATTGAGAATTCTTTTGCGTAAATCATGCAATACATTACCCTTTAATTTATTTTGTATACATACACACACACACATGCATATATATATATATATATACACACAAACTTATGTGAGTATGTGTACACATATGTGTGTGTGTGGGTGGGTGTGTGTGTGTGTGCATAGGCGTGTGCAAATGAATGTGCACACCTGCATATATAGAATATGTCTGTATACATAACCCATTATGGTTTGATAATTTCAAATAGAAGACAGAAAGATAAATGTCTCAAAGATTATTCTTCAATTCATTTGTTTCTTCTTTCTTTTTTATTTACTCGATTTATGACTTCATCCAATATATAATCAGTTTATTCAAAATAGTTATAGAGTGTCTGATGATGCAAACATCTGTTACTCTGGAATATTGGTTGACCAAAGGTCAGGAAATATATAATACCATTTGGTGATGAAGATAAATGCATAGTCAACATTTTATTCTTGGCTCTAAAAATGATTCTTAAGAACAAAATTGCATCCGTACATTATTATTGTTTCTTTTTAAAGTTATTTCTATTGTTCATTGTTTCTCTTTCTGCTGAAGTCTTTTTCCTACTATAGTTGGATATTTTTTAAATCAACAAAACAATAGATGTGCTAGAAGACAAATTAGGTTATAGTGTTACAGGAGAAATTGCAACTTGAGTGGATTCCTTGAGAATCAGTCATTCAACTTACTGAGGAAAGAATAATGAAAACTCTTAACTTTGTCTACATCATCAGTAGGAGCTGTGCTAGCATGAATCATCATCATTATCACTAACACCATGACTATATCAATAACTGGTCTTTTCCCTTGTACTCTCATCATTATCGTCATCAATATGTTCATCATCGTCATCACCATGTATACTACGGCCACCACCTTTAATATTTTGAGCTCAATCACTAGCATGTTCAACTGATACTGCCAAAACTATTATCACCAGCAGCAAAGTGACAGCATTGCTACTCCTACTTGGTGCCTGACAGAAAGACACTACTCCCGCGGAAGGAACACTTCAAACAGTTATATGGAAATATTGGAATATTGGAATGAGTTTCAGCCTAGAGGCATAAACTTGTATCTACTTGAAGCATAAAAATATTAGAAACAAAACATGCACTACACTGCACTTCTATATGACACTATACAGCATCACACTTCTATATGACACTATACAGCATCACACTTCTATATGACACTATACAGCATCACACTTCTACATGACACTATATATTATCACACTACTACATGACACTATACAGCATAACACATCTACATGACACTATACAGCATCACACTTTGACACAACACTTTACAGCATCACACTTCTATACTATACTGTACTACAATATATCGCAGTATATTATACAACAAAGAAAACACTAACATATTTCAAAGTTGTGACAACACATTATTTGCTTCAATGCCTGCTTCATAAAACTGTTTGTAATAACAGCAGTAAAAGTATCTCTATCATCTACACAACTACCACTGACATCATCATCACTGATGCAGACACAAGAGGAACAGTAAGGAAAATCATATAAAGATTAAATCTTTTTCACATCTGTAGCATTTTTCTCTCATTTAGCAAGTCCCTATTTCTTCTTCATTTACTTTGTATAATTACAGAGAATTTGTAATGGCTACACTGTTGGCTCATGGCTAAAGGAACATGAGTTTGAGACTGTGGTATTTTCTATGGCCAAACATTGAATTCTTTAGGAAACCATTAACTAGATTCTATCATTCCAACTTTTACCTACCTTTAACTATTATATGGCTCTAATTACCTGGTAAAAGACCACCATCTAGCCATCAAGTACTATTAGCAGTCTACTCCACTTTAAACAAAGAATCCAAACAACTAAATAGAAAACATGTTAAATATTCAACTCAAAGAGGACCAAAAGCACTAAGTAAAAATAAAGAGAGAAATCTGAGTATTGTAGAAACCATATTCATCATCCAAGATATAATGTAGCAAAAATCATGTAGGTCTCCTGATAATGTTATTTCAGAAGATATCCTGATTGATGACTTTTCTTCTCCTCCTCATGGTTGTTGCAAGTTACACTGACTTATATGAAACTGAAGTAGAAATTTATGTCAATTTGCAAAATATTACTATTTCTCTACTAAAATGAAATGCTCCATTTCAACATTCTTCTTTATTGCAGACACTAAATGGTCTCACAGTCGTGATTTCAGCTGAAGAAAAAGACATATACTCTTCTGTCATAACAACAATTTAAAATATATCAGCGGCTGCATTAGTTAAAGCGTTGACTTCTTTCAACTGCTGCTATTTCCAGCCAACATTCTGCTGGCATTTTATCTACAGATCTTAAGGTACAAACACTTTAAATTCAGATTCAGCCCGGACTGGTGGTTGTGAGGAAAGCAATAGCTTTATAAAGATTGACTCAGTCACCTACACCATCCTTTCACATTGAAAAAAATGTAGGGAGTAACTGATGCTGAGGAAATAAATTAATTTGAACACTGAATCTGGAAAACCTCACTGCTGGCTGGCTATCATGTGGAGTTAACCCTTTTGTTACCATATTTCTAATAGAAATACACTGCCAATGATTTTTAATTAATTTTGAAAATAATAAAAAATTTGGAAGAATTTAAGAAAGATAACTAACTTTCTAGTTATTAAGCTGGTGTTTGGAATATAACTTAACAAAAAGTTCTAACATAAAATTATAATGGAAAGTTTAAATTTAAATATGAACACTTTAAAACAAATGGTTTTTATCATAGAAATAGGGGCGGTTTCAGGTGGGTGGGTATCAAAAGGGTTAAACATCATTTTGACATCGTTACAAGTCGAGAATAATGTGCACCAATCTCTCATTATAAAACATTCATATTCCTGAGAGAGAGCCAAAAATGTCAACCATAAAATACATCTCCATGTCAGTTATACACATGCTGATTGACTGTTTACATACAATGTATACAGTGTAGCAGATATATTGATAAATGTGCAGGAGCAGACATGTTTAACTCATACTTGTAAAGAAAAATACAAACTAACATTTTTCAAATATATTTTCCTGCATTCAAACACACACACACACACACACATTCACAATGTGTGTGTGTGTGTGTGTGTGTGTGTGTGTGTGTGAGCACACAGGTACGTGTCTGTGTGGATAGATAGATAGATAGATAGATAGATAGATAGATAGATAGATAGATAGATAGATACATACATACATATATACATATCTATCTATCTATCTATTGGATCAAGCAAACTTGAACTTTAAGACCAAGGATGTGTATTATAAAGTTCTTTTTTATATAAAAAAAATATTGTATATACTCTTTACGATCAGTAGCAGTATGTGTGTATATGTGCACGTGCGCACACATACACATACATACATTAATGATGATGATGGTAGTGACCACTACTATCGTCATTATTATTATTGATGGGGAAGGATAGTAGTGGTAGTGCCAGTGATGCATAAATCAGATGCACTGAACTGAGATGGTTTATCACACATACACACACAGAGCTACACATGCACACAACAACAGCTAAAATAATACAATCTGGCCTAAAAGAATTAAAAAACAAAACAAAAATCAATAGCAAAAAATCAATCAAGGCAAAAACAGAAAACAAAAAAAGAAAAGCAACTGGAACAAAAGCTAAAACAGGTTTTTTTCTCTGAAACAAAAGCCTAGAGCCAAGTAAAGACCCTGGTAGATGTGTTGATTGTGTTGTGGTTGCTGTTGCTGCTGCTGTTGTGAAGAACCATTTGAAGTATGAAGAGAATGAGATTGATCTATTTAGTAATCTAGATAATGTTAATTGGACATAGTAAAAAGTAAAGGACCTAGCCTTAAAGACTGGTAGCAACCCAATATATGTATGGACATGAACGAAGAATGGTGATAGGGAAGGGTTGACTGAGAATCAATAAGATTTCTCATCAATACATCAATTTGTATATTTGGTAGAGGCGTGTTGAGAAAAAGAAGAATATATATATATATATATATATATATATATATATATATATATAAAGCAAAACAAAATGAAAAGTAAAACAAGTGAAACAAAAGCAAAATAAAGAAAAACTGACCCCCACCTATACTGTTCAATAGTAGCGTGGCAAATGAAAGCTAATTATTTGCACAGCAAACACCGTGATAGCTATTACTGTGTAAAGACAGCAGTGACATCTTGGTCTGCTTTTCTACTATGAGTGTGTATGTGTGAGTATTTATGTGTGTGTATAACGATGTATTATATATAAATGTAAAGAGTCTGAGTAAATGTGTTTGAAAGGTGT
>JAOPJM010001738.1:17061888-17074416 GCA_027124095.1 Muusoctopus leioderma
GGGGGGGGGGGGGGGGGCTCTCAGTACGGGGGGGGAGGGGAAGTATGAGTATGAGTGTATGGGGGAAGTAGTGATTGGATGGTGGCGGGAGAGGAATGTGAAAAAGTTGGTGGTAACTACCTATTGTATGTACACGTTTATTTACATATATGTATGTGTGTGACATATATATATGTGTGTGTGCATGTATGTATATATTTATATATGTATGCATATGTGTTTATAGGTCTATCTATACGCATGTGTACATGATGTTGGCATCCATCAGTCTTGCAGAATATAGAGAACACCTGTGGAGGAGGATGAGAAGGAAGAGGATGATGAAGAGCACCTTCTGAAATGACTGAAGTTCAATCCTTGACCTGCAGCTTTGGTTGCAGTTCTGGCATATAAAGACTCGTGCTTCTTGTGTGGATGCTGCACATGGATTTTCTATGAAGACAACTTCCTCTTGATCTTATGGAGATTTTGCTCTTTGCTTCTAAATTCCTGTGACACTTGCTGTTTCCATAGAGTCCTGTTGTCTGCGACTGCTTCCCAGATGACAGGGTTGATGTTGATCACTTTCATGTCATGCACACATCCCTGCATTGCAGGTTCCAGCAACCTTTGCATCTTGATCCAGATGCCAGCTTACCATATAGCAGGTCTTTTGGAATACGACTATCACCCATGCGATGGACATGTCCCAGCCATCAAACTTGTTGGCGTAGGAAGGCGAAAATGGAGGGGGTACCTACCCTGGTGAGTATGTTAGTGTTGCAGATCCTATCCTGCCATTCAAACCCAAGGATTCTACACAGACACCTCATATGAAACACATGTTCTTGTGAAGAGTGTGTTGTCCATGATTTGCTGCCATACAGAAGTGTGCTGAGAACACAAGCCTTGTACACTTCAATCTTGCGAGATGTTCGGAGTTGATTATTCTCCCACACTTTCTTAGTAAGTCTTGAGAGTAGTAGCTGCTTTGTCAATGTGCTTCTTGAGTTCTGCATCTAGGGTGAGGTTACCTGTAGCAGTAGAGCTGAGATATTGAAACACATGCACCACGTCTAGTTCGTTGCCATGGAGTGCTTTGCTCAAAGATTTGGAACTTCTTGAGATGATGGTAACTTTCCTTGTCTTAGATTTGACTTTTAGTCTGACTATATTGAACAGCTGGCCATCAGACTGTGAGTGGAGGTAGACACCATCAATTGAGGACTCAAATACATGTTTCTGGAGCAGCAAAAGGTGTCAGGGTGAGGACACATCGTTGCTTGACTCTGCTTTTCACTCTAAATTCCCTGCACATAGATCCGTCATACTGCACAGTGCTCATCATACCATCATGGAAAATCCTTGATGCTCAGCAGCTTAGGCACCAATGAGTGGTAACATCTTAAACAGGCTATCTCTGATAATGAGGTTGAAGGCTTTTGTTAGGTCAATGAAGACCATATACAGTGGCTGTTCTTGATACTGGCACAGTGAGAATATGTCTCTGGGGGACCTCATGGTATGGAAGTCACATTGCAGCACTGGATATACTCTGTCCGCATGTTTCTGAAGCCTTTGCAAAACTATTCTATTAAAGAGTTTGCCAACTATACTAAGAAGAGATATGCCTCTGTAATTACTGCAATCACTTCCGTCACATTTCTTCTTATACAGTGTGACAATGTTGGCATCCTACATATCCTGTGGAACTGTGCCCTCTTCCCAGCATTGAACGACTCGCTTGCTGCTTTTCAAAACCTCAGCTGGGATACAATCTTTCTAAGATACTTTGCCAATTGCTAACTTGTCCATAGCCTTGATGAGTTCCTTTATGGCAGAGAATTAGTCTAGTTTGGATATAAATAGATGTTTAACTCTTTTGTTACTATATTTCTAATGAGATACACTGCTTATCTGTCTCAATTAATTTTGAAAATAACCAAGAATTTGAAGGGATTTAGTAGAATAACTTAACAAAAAGTTGGTACAAAAATTATAATAGGTTTGAATTTAAATATGAACACTTTAAAACAAATCGTTTTTCATCACAGAACCAGGGGTAAGTTTCATCCAGAGCTGATTGGTGAACAGGTAAAGTTGATAGATAGTTAAATATGATGGTAACTTCATATCTATCTGTATGTGTGTGCGTATACACATACTTATACATACACAAAAACAGATGTATGTGTATCCATACATTGCATATGTGTAAACATGTGGGATTATGTATCCATGTGTGTATGTATATATATATGTTAGGAAGTAATGAACTAAAAGAGTGAGCACTCAATACTGGGTGTAGAGTGTAAATACTTTAATTGGTTCAGAGCCAAGACGTAAGTACATAAGATTTCATGCTAACTGCATATGAGCCAACAATTATTCAACCATGTCTGGCCACTGGCTCGTAGGTAAGCAAATGGCAGTATCCAAGGAGAAACACAAATAAATATAAACAAACAGAATAAAATACAAAGTGTGTCAGTTAATGTCATGCAGTCAAGGGGAGTGAACTCCAAACGTACCAAAATGTGAAAACCGATATGTATACAATAAGTGTCTGCATGTATTAATGCATTGATGCATATATTAGTGCCGCGTACAGTAAGTGAATACTGAATAAACCATTGAAGTCACTTAAAAGTCTGTTGTGCAGGCTTAATGGATCAGTCAATCATATAGGTAGGCGAGCACTAAATTGACCAGTAACGCCAGCACAGTCGGTAGCAAAATGTAAGCACCACATAAAGCAGGCAAGCATTGAATAAACCATTACCAGTACTGTGACCTATAAGATTATTGTACAAGCTTAAGTGTTTTGGTGGTGCTTTATGCATTTTGGCTAGGTGTGTATAAATACACTAAATTAACAGCCATGTTCACACAGCCGCTGGTTAATGGGTATACAAAGGTCCTTTTGAGGCCGGGACCGGCCTCGGAGTCACTTGGTATGCTTGCGCCCAGCAAGGGTGCAGTGTCTACAACATGGGGGGGGGGGTCCACCCCGGTGATGGATAGAATTGGAGGCATTTTTTCCCCTGTGCAGGGGACAGACATGCACTTGTTATTGCATGCCAACAGGAGCTTGCTATTTTAATGAATGCGACACTCATAGTGTCATGTAGTGTCCGTGAAGCTCAATCTACATAAATGTGGTACGCATAGTGTGGTTTATATTAACTAGGGGTAAGTACAAGGTGTGGTTCAACTTCAAAGTGGTGGGCTGTGTACCATGGCGTCACTAATGTGGCAATGTAAAAAGTGTCAGGTGGTGTACATTAAGCTCAGTTTACATAAGTGTGGCGTGCATGGGATGGTTTATGTTTTTGAGGCAGTGGGTTGTGCGCAATGGCATCATTTAAAGTGGCAATGCATATAGCCATAGGTTGTGTGCATTAAGTTCAGCCTGCATAAATGTGGTGTGTACATTAAGCATAGTGTAAGGTGTATGTGCACAATGGTATTATTTAAAGTGGTGACGTATATAGTGTCAGGCAGTGCACATTAACCTCAGCCTACATGAATGTGGCATGCATGGTATAAGATGAATGAAGTGAGTGTTGTATAATATTGCATTATGGTGCTGTTAGTGTAGGGGAGCTGGGAACATAGAGTGCAATTAGACAGGGTGGATTTGTTGTTGGGTTGGAGTGCAGATGGGTTTTAAGGCTTGTAGCTTGAAATGTTTTGTATGCAGACAAGGTGAAAATGTTTCCTCCCTCTTGTCTAAGATGTTCGCTGGTAAGGTAAGGAGCATTAGTTTTTCAGTAATGCAGAGGTGGCATTTACTCCCACGCTCATTGTATTTGTCAGCTTTGGATAGAATGCTCCATCTAATTAGTGGGTTCTTAATTCCACAATCCCTCAGGTTCCAGATAAATTTGTATAGAGACGTTTAGTTGTGCATGTCTCTATTCCTGAATGAGGCTGTAAGAATCTCTTCCTTTGAAGGTGTTTCCCCATTAATCCAACATGTTTTCACTGTGCTGTCTGTGTCGGGGACATCTGTCCCATACACCAGTTCCTTTTTGAGGCACCTATTATTCAGAGGACTGTTACTAAGAGTTCTACAGTTGCATTGATGTGTGTGTGTGCGGGGGGGGGGGGGGTTACTAGGCCTAATTGTTTTGTTGTGGCTAAGGATTTGCGACCCTATGTTTGGCAAACAACTATAACTGGGTTTAACGGTATTCCTATAGAATATTTTATGGTATCTGTGTGGGTGAGAAGTGTGTCCACAAGGGTAAGGAATCACCTGGCTATGTTAGTTGCAATGTTCATGCTATATGGAAGATTAAACCATAAGTTTTGTCTGCATCTACCAGGTTCAATGTTAGTAATTTTTTCCATAAAGCCAGATCTTGCTAGCGTGTTATTATAGTACGGGGCGGCCTTATCGAAGATGGTTTTATCCGAAGAGAGACTGCAGATACAACTGCTAATGTTGCTAATTATGTGTCGGATAACTGAGGGTGGATGAATTGAGCCTCTGTCAATATAGGTGGTTTCCTCGTTAGGCTTGTGGAAGGGATTGAATTTGCCTGTAGGTAGGTCCATTGTGATGTCTAAGTAGTTGACTATGCTTAGGTTGGTATTTATAGTAATCTTTAAGCCTAGCAAGTCTGAATATTCTAATTAGCTTTTTCTGATACTGTCCATATCTAATCCATTGTCCCTGTATAAACCTGTCCACCTCCTCGAATTCGTTTCTTGTTATGGATAAATAAGCCCACACGGTCTGCAATCATGGCCCCATCAAAGCTCCTCATTGCAATGTTGAAAAGCTCTTTACCGTCCTTCTTTATCCAGTAGAAATCGTCATAAAATAAGAGATTTTCTGGCATTCATAATTATGTCAATATCAAGGTCAGTTATTGTGGCATATAGCTTGCCAAATTCTAAGGCTTGGAGGAGCAGACTTTTTGAGATAGACGGATAAAATTCCACAATATCAAATTGTATAAATTTACAATTGGGCTTGTCGTTTATACTTTTAAACCATTCGATGGTGACACTGCTACATATCCATTGTTTTAGGTCGGGGACTGTTCTAATATGTGCAATGTCACTATCTAGTATTTTTAGCTAACTATGCCTAATTCACTTTTCATAGGGTTAATTAGTCTACAGCTGGAATTCTGGGTAAAGTTGCTTTTGTGGTCCTTTATAGTCACGAACAGTCTGCGTTCTACTCAGTCATCTATTTTTAAGTTTGTAGCGATTTGTTTTGCCTCGTCATTAATGTCATTATGTTTTAGTATTTTTTTTGTACGTCTTTGTAATGTTATCTGATAACAGTTTGTTGTATGTACATCTATTAGTCTCATAAATATTTTTTGTCTAGTCCGCTTTCAGGAAAATGTTAGGGGAGAACATGAAGGGTGGCATAAGTTCTTTAAGTATATGCTGACTAGTCTAATAAAGTCTTCCTCAAATCTATCCATGGGGGTTTTTTAAGAGATTTAAATCGGTAACTATCCTCTGAAGGTAGGTTGGACTTACCTTTATCGAAGAAGAACGCTTTTCATTTCAATCTCCTTAAAATGCTTTCCGTTTTCTCTATCAGGCGCTTGATGTGCAATTTCATGGGTGGAATTGGAATATTTTTTAGAGAGACAGCGGATTCGTATTTCTCCATGCCTCTATGCTTGTGTACAGTGCTCGACTAATCTGTAGACCAGGGGCTAAGTTACGTTAGGAAGTAATGAACTAAAAGAGTGAGTAATCAATACTGGGAAGTAGAGTGTAAATACTTTAATTGGTTCAGAGCCAAGACGTAAGAACCTAAGGTTTCATGCTAGCTGCATATGAACCAACAGTTATTCAACCACGTCTGACCACTGGCTCATAGGCAGCATCCAAGGCAAAACGTGAATAAACGTAAACAAATGAGAACCAATAGGACAAAATATAAAGTGGGCCAGTACGTACCAAAATGTGAAAACCGATATGTATACAATAAGTGTCTGCATATATTAATGCATTAATATATGCAGACACTTATTGTATACATTTACAACCTACACTATGCTTAATGTACACAACCTATTGCTATATGCATTGCCACTTTAAGTGATGCCATTGCGAACAATCCACTGCCTCAAAAACATAAACCATCCCATGCACGCCACACTTATGTAAACTGAGCTTAATGTACACCACCTGACACTTTTTACATTGCCACATTAGTGACGCCATGGTACACAGCCCACCGCTTTGAAGTTGAACCACACCTTGTACTTACCCCTAGTTAATATAAACCACACTATGCGTACCACATTTATGTGTATGTGTATATATATATATATATATATTCCAGACTGTGAAGTAGGGTGGTGGCTTCTGCAATCGTATCTGACATTAGGGCTAAGTCATCAGCATAATCTGCATCTGTTATTCTTGAGGCTGGGTATCTGGAACTTATTGATTTTGTGACAGTAAAACCAAGTTTCCTGCTGAGATCTACTGAAGTGCAGAGAACAAAGTCAAGACAGAGTATAAATAAGAAAGGTTCAAAGGTTTCCTTGTAAAACCCCAGCCAGAAAGTTGAAAAAAATCTGTGTCTCCATCAGGTGATGAATATCTTTGTAGAGCATCATTATTGCATCTACTATTTCTTGAAGGATTCCATAGGCTAGTAGAATTTGTTGCATTTTACCTCTGTGACCCGAGTCAAAAGCTTCTGAGAAGTCCACAAATAACAGAATGGTAATAAGATTCTTTGCTTGAACACTCTCTATAACTCCTCTGACAGTTACTATTTGACCAGTTGAATCCATTCTGGTTTCTAGGAAGAATTTTCTCAAGCTCCAGCTGGATACGATTGTATATCATTGTGTTATAGATCTTAGCTGCAATAGCTGTTAATGTAATATCTCGGTAATTCTGCACTAAGCCTAAATAACCTTTTCAGGGAAAGGGAGGATACAACCTTCAGTCCATTTATTGATTGGGTTTTGATTTTAGATATAGTTGTACAGTGAGAGAAGTCCATCATTAAATTCTCCAGGGGCCTTCCTGTTTTTGATTTTAGTCAGAGCTTCTGTTAGTTTATCTGTTATGAAAGTACCAATTTTGATATTTAGTTTGTAGGAGGCATTGGTCTATGTTAACGCTGGAAAAACAGAATTCATCAGATAAAACTTGGAAGGTACAATCACCATGTTATCTGGAGGCTTGGTAAAACCAATAAATTCTTTCATGTACCTTGAGAGCAACATAGTCAGATGTTAAGATATGTATCAGCAAAGCTTGGGCAGCACTTAAAAGTCTCAACATAATATGGAAGTCTTAAGCCCTCAGGGAAACTTAAAAGGAACTTCCATGCAGTAGTTGAATCTGTGTTGCTTTATGGCTCTTCCACCTGAATACTAACTGGGCCACAACACACTCCACCTCCCGATGCTCAACCACTGGATTATTTCTTTTTGTTTTTGCTACAAACTTTCTTCGAAGCCGTGGTAGAAGAGACGAATCGGTATGCCCAACAAAGTATTTCTAATCGGGGAAAACCTGATCTATTATGGCGACCGACAGACGTTGCAGAAATTCGGGCATTTTTTACCATAAACATTATGTTTGGTATAAAACAATTTCCAAGACTGTGGAATTACTGGAGCCCAGATATAAGGTATGGTGACCCTTATATATCAAGTATTATGCCCAAAACCAGATATTTGAAATTAAATCAATATTTGCACCTGGTTGATACTTCCAATGCCACCGGTAGGAATGAAGCAAATTATGATCCTCTTTATAAAGTCCATAAAAGTCAAATTTAACAAACAAAATCAGGTAAAAATACATAATTGTAAATCATTGATATTTAAACACCTACTGACAAAATTTCAAGTCTGCACAGAAAACATTAACAAAGTTACAAACAAATATGGTTGATAACCCTCTTGCATATGATTAACTCAAAATAATGTAAATAAATAAACATGACATGACATTTGACGGAGTAATGTAAATGCTAAAGGGTTAAGGATGTGAGCAACAGACGTACTGTAAAATTGGCTAGGGTTTCATTGGCTTGCATTGAGGAGTTCAAGCCTTCTATTGAGAATGGTAACATTTTTCAAGAGGAGTGTGGGATGTTGGGCAAACAACCTATCCTTGTAAAACACACAAATGATACAGAAACCAATGACAATGCTTTTGTGGTGGCTAAATGATGATGATGATGATGATGAAGACAAAGAAGAGAGACAACAACAGTGAAGTTGGTGAAGGCGACAACAAAGACAAAGACTATGACATCAGAAATGATGATGAATATGATGATGATGATGCTGAAGATGATGTTAATGAAGGTGAAGATTATGTTGATGACAGCAAAGATGATGATTGTGAAGATGATGAAGATAGTGATGGTAAAGATGATGATGATGATGATAGTGAAGATAGCAATGATGGTAAAGATGATAAAGATGAAGAAGATGATAATGGTGACATGAAGTTAATGGTAAAGATGATGTTGGTAAAGATGATGAAGATGATGGTGAAGTTGTTGGTGATGAAGATGATGAAACTGATGAGGATGATAGTGAAGACAATGGTAGTGAAATGATGAAGAGGAAGTTGAAAATGACGATGATGATGGTGATAATGATGGAAATTCAGGTGAAGATGAAAACGGACATAAAAAAATGATGATGATGATGATGACGATGGTGGAGATGATGATGGTGGAGATGATGATGATGGAGATGATGATGATGGTGGAGATGATGATGGTGGAGATGATGATGATGGTGGAGATGATGACAGTGAAGATGATGATGGTGGTGAATATGATGATGATGGTTAAAATGATGATGATGATCATCATCATGGTGAAGATGATGGCAAAGGTGATATTGATCATACTGAAGATGATGAGAATGATAGCAAAGATGATGATTATGGTGAAGATGATGATGAAGTGGATGAAGATGATAATGGTGAAGATGATGGTGAAGAAGTTGATGATGATGATGATAATGGGGATGATGATGGTGTAGATGATAATGGGGATGATGATGGTGTAGATGATTATGATGAAGATGACAATAATGAAGATAACGATGATGATGGTGAAGATGACGATGATGATGATGATGATGATGATGGTGGTGGTGAAAATGATGGTGGTGAAAATGATGATGGTGAAGGCGGTGATGACGGTGATAATGGTGAAGATGATGATGGTGAAGATACTGATAATAGAGAAGATGATGGTGAAGGTGATGAGATGAGGAACCTGATGACGGCGAAGATGATGACGGTGATGGGTAAAATGATGATGAAGATGATGATGAGGAGGAGGGTGAAGATGATGGTGGTGATTAAAATGATGACTGTGATGATGATGATGATGATGATGATGATGATGATGTTGAAGATGATGATGGTGAAGATGATAAAGATGATGAAGTTGATGATGGTGAAGATGATGCTGAAGATGAGGATAGTGAAGGTGATGGAGAAAATAATGATGGTAATGATGGTGGTGGTGGTGAATATGATGATGGTGAAGATGATGATAAAGATGATGTTGAAGATGAAGATGATGATTAAGAAAATGATGGTGAAGAGGATGATAAAAATGATGATGAAAATGATATTTTAGAAAACTTAATTATTCTCAGCTGTTTATACACAACTACAATCATTATCTATCTTCAATTCTATTCATTTAATAGTCTATTCATAGTTAAAATTAACTGAAAACATTACATAAATCTACAACATATTTGTACACTTTTCTCATAATAGCATGTGGGAAATTGTAGGAGCAAAGCTACTTAGGAGAGGTTGAGTGACTTGGATGCAATATAGTACTAGCATTTATTTTACTGTGTGTCTGTGTGTGTGTGCGTATGCTCGCGTGTGCGCGCATGCTCGTGTCTGTCTGTCTGTTATGATGGCAATACTTACAAAATATGTGAAAGGGGAAGATATAGTAAAAGTGTATATTGATTATATTTTTTGTATGTTATTGACTATGTTCCGTTTCTGTCTACCAATTCTCGTCAAACAAACTTTCAGCAGAAAGGATAGCTGTTCAAACACTTGTGGAGTCATCCACAAACTCAATATATCAGATACAGCATAATTTTTTTTGGTTTTTTGAAGATTTTTTTTCATAGTTGACTGCCACTACCTCTAATGTCTTCATAATCCACTTTTGTCACCGATACTTATTTTTACTGACTCAAGAAGCATGAAAGACTGTCAACTCCTGTGGGATTCGATCTCACAACTATAATCTACTGAATCGTTTGTCAATTATCCCAAACTCAATAACCAAGCCATCTGTCTTGCCTTCTGGGAGTGTTTATCAATAATAGCTCTAATTTCCTGCAAATATTGGAGAAGCTTAAAGAAACTATTAACAGAAGAGCATTTTAATATATAAGCACATGTGCATGCACACACACACACACAAATGCATGCAAAGACACAGCCCTTCCCATCGCGTATAATTCATTTAACAACTTTAATGAGTTATTTTCCTAATTATTTTGACTGCCATACTTGCAATGTCAAAAGTCTACAGGTCTATGATGTCATGTCAAAATAATTCTTCCAGTTGACCAAATGCAATGTACAGTGATCTTTTCTAGCCAAGCTATGGTTGTCCCAAAGCAAGAAAGACAACATTTGTTGGAAGATTACAAAAAGAACAGTTAACAACTAGTTACGTAAATTTCAGTTTAGAGCCTCTAATGTAGCCAGGGGAGAGAGAGAGAGGGGTTACAAAAACAAACGACAATGAAGTGGTAGCAAACAATTTTAGACCTGGGGAGGTCGAGTGAGGGGGTGGATTAAATGACATGGAAACCAATTTCGGGTAAAAATGAAATGGAAAGTGACAGATACATAGCAAGCATAGAAAGTTGTTAAATCATGAGTAAACTGGAAATCATGAGTAAACTGGAAATAATTTGAAAACCTCCAAACAGCCTCGAATTTTATGGAAGTATGTGCTTTTTGGTCTATTTTGTTTTTATTTTCCTAAATGCCTCATAAAATGTTAAAGACTCCTGATGCAGAGCAAGGGTAAAAGTAATATGTGAACAAAAATTTGAGAGTGATGCTACAGAAAGAGTTATCAAAACAAACTAAACTGAACAAAAATATATAATATAACACAAATTGTAGTCTACATATGAGAAAATATAATTATTAATGCCTTAGGAAGTCAGAATAGCTTAATAAACATTTGTGCTGAGTGAAAGTCACGAACTTGAATGGAAATAGTTCATACAAATAATCATATCCTATTTAAAAACAAGTCATGAAATCGTCTAATGATTCCATGGAACAGAATGTGTCTTTGGTTATCTTTACAGTAATCATGAATTAGCAAACAATTCAACTGAGTAGACACTGCCCACTCAAAGAACACTGAGCAGTGAATCATATGCAAATCAACTCATTTCTATGGCAGTCTATACTTTTAGCAGAGCAAACTTAACACTGAAAATCCCATTCAACCTCCCTTCCCAAAATGAAAAGATAGCACTAATCTACCCAATTAAAAATGACCACTAATTCTAGCAATGTTATCATAACCAAGATAACACAATGACACCAACTCTGACCGAAAACCTATAACAGATGTATTACTACTACTACTAATAAACAGTGACACAAGATTAACTCCTTTTGGTTGTAAAGTAAAAAAAAAAAATAATATATAAAATATAAAACGATGCCCATGATGAAAACAAAATGGTGGTGGTGATGATGATGATGAGGAGGAGGAGGGGTGGATTTCTGTTGACAAGATAAAAGGTAACTTTTTGTAGGTGAAGAGTATAGTTGATTAAATTAAGATAGTATACATACAACTAATACTTATATTATTGACCCCAGAAAAGTGAAAGTAATTTCAACCTCACTGGAACAATGTTGCCATTTATAATAATATATTACAGGCATTTATAATAATAATATATTAAAGGCAGTGGATTGGCAGAATCAGTAGAACATCAGACAAAATGCCTTGTGGTATTGTTTCAGCTCTTTACGTTCTGAGTTCAAATACTGCTATGGTCAACTTTGCCTTTCCTCCTTCATGGGTCGATAAAATAAAGTACCAGTCAAGTACTGGAGTTGATAAAATCGATTAACCCCGCCCATGACATTTCTAGCCTTGTGCCTATGTTCAAAATTATTATTATTATTATTATTAATGTTAGAAACCATTATTATTAATCCTGCATGGTAAACTTTACCTTTCATCCTTTCGGGGTTGATAAATAAAGCACCAATCAAGTACTGGGGTGGATATAATCAACTGTTCTCCCTCCCCAAAATTCCTGGCCTTGTGTCAATTTAAGAAATCGATGTCGTCGTCGTCGTCGTCAACGGCATCATCATCATCATCATTATTATTATTGTTATTATTACACTGGTATCGGGCCTTGTGCCCAAATAAAGAAAATATTATTACACAGGTCAACAAAAAGTTTTTTTTTTAGTTGCCAACAATATTCGAATGAATTTATGGTAATTTGGGGCCGCTGAATCCAAAAATGACATCGGTTTTAC
>JAOPJM010001738.1:17143210-17153359 GCA_027124095.1 Muusoctopus leioderma
ATGTATCTATGTATATATATATATACATGTGTGTGTGTGTGTGTGTGTGTGTGTGAAGAAGTAATCCTCCATCACTAGCTGAAAGATGTTTAACCACCAACTCAACGCCTGAAAGCCGATATAAGGAAAGTAAATGATTCCTTCGGGCATCACACGCTCTGAAAACTCTCTTACTTCCGAAAATTGCAAATAAACTTTCTAGTCGTTTGCCAAGTGGTTTGTTTACTAATTTTGCAGAATTTCCCTACCCACAGTTCCCAACCAATATTAATTTCAAAGTAATACACCTATTGGTAAAGTTGCCGCACTTCACAAACACACCCCACTTCACAAACACACCCCACTTCACAAACACACAGCCAAACTATTTCCAAACTTTCCACCACTCGATTTGTCTCACCACCATGTACACACAGTAGCCCACGATCTAATGAGGGAGCCTCTGCGTGGTTGCTTGACCTATTACAAATAGCAGCCAACATCTACCGTCTTAAATCGGATGGACACATTGTATAATGTAATAATAGATAAACTGAGTAAAAAATGACAGGATGGTAATGACTGGAACACCTTTGATAATAGGCCTACTGGATCATAACTGATCTAGGGATAAACAAAAACAACAACAACAACAACAACACAATAGCCAAATGTAAAAACGTCTTCGACTACTCCAACCCATCATTGTGATCAGTTCCGACGGTGTCCATGCAATGCAACTCAATTAGTAAGCTCCTGAGCTTCTCCAAACGTTTCAATCTTCCCCTCTTTATATGGATCTATCTAAATTTACGTCATCATGCTTCTGTGTATGTAAACATGCTTCATCTATGCTCAATCTATGTAAACATGCTTTACCTGTGCTCAATCTATGTAAACATGCTTCAGTGTATCCAAAATGGGAAATCTTTCTGGCTCTGCCAACCCCAACAACATATAGCCATCACATCTCAAAAAGGATTGAAACAGTCGTATACAATCGTCTTCTTCATCTCGAATCTGCCATTAATCTCGAATCTGCCTTCATTTTCAGTGATTACCGGCATAGTTTCCGCAGATGCAGTCTACTGAAAATTTGCTGGTCTCTCGTATTTTAGAACTTCAGTGAAATAAATATTGTCGCCTTTAAAATCAGTAAATATTTTGGTCATGTATGGCATAAGAACCCCTTAGCTAAGTTGTTGCCCACATTTGCACTCAACCCGCCGCATATCTTAGATAGGGAGTTCCCTGTCAGGCTAATTCATTGCCATATGCGATGACGGAGCTCTCTCCAACCTATATTCTATAAAATTTGTATTCCAACAGTCAGATATTAATGACGTAAGGAAAGTACTTTCAACTGTCCATCTAAGACAAAATGAGGGTTCGGTTCGAATCGTTGCCATTCACTTGATCTATAAAACCTACCTCGGACCCTGACTCAAAGAACTTCAAATTCCAGATTTATCAGTGCAGTGGATATAGCTCTACTGAACTCGCCGATTATGCTTCGAGACATACACAAAATTTCAATGCAGCAACCTCTCTATTTCTGAATATTATCCTCCTACCGAAACCCGCACCAACTATAATGCATATGGTTTGTTCATTGTGACAACCTACTCACATTGCGACTTTATTCCAGCTGACGTATTTTAACTGAACACGAACCTCCGGTTTTGAAGGTCCATATTAACCGTATCTATCTCACACTGCGTAAACCAGTCCATTTTGCGAGCATTAGCATGCATAAAGGACATTTGCCTACCTCAGCGACGGCGGGGGAAAATAATTAATCTGTAAAGATTATTTAAAACTAATATTGAAAATTTGTAAACCAGTATTTAGCCACCGAGATTACATGTAATTAGATTTCTGTTGTATAATCAGAATTTTGTCATTTTGCAATTCCCATCCAATATTATATATTTAATCATAATGCTTAAATCAGTAAGTTTTGTTAATGAGTGAATCAACAAGAAATCAGTTTTTGTAAAGATTTTGTATTTTCTTTCCAAACAAACACAGTAATTTATTGCTTTCAAGTAAAATCGAAACAATAGTTCTGGCACTTGTCATATTAATCAAATCTAAACATAACAATCTGTTCTAAATTTTGACATTATTTTATTGATGAAAATATTGGATTTTAGAATCTTTGTTTAATAGAAAAATGCGGCTGAAAAATAGATGCGTTTATGGTTGTTTATCATGTTCTTATACAGGTGGATCAAATGTTTTAATAGAAAAATGCGGCAGATTAATAGATGCGTTTATACAGGTGAATCAAGTGTTATAATAGAGTTTATCTATGCAGCTGATTCAATATTCCCCACGATAAAGACAACAATAGCGCAGTTACTAAGTTTCATCATACATTAAAAATAAACCAGCTTAACAGAAGTTATTTTTTTCATTATATTATAATGCATTTTGTTTTCTAACGAGTGATGTACGAAGAACCGAGGGGGATAACATATCAGCCTCTCGGATAAAGAAATCCGAGTTCGTGTGCTCTCTCTAACGATGTATTGTGCTTTGAAAAAACACTGAAACAGATGTTGCAGAACTCTTTTCAAAGCACAATATCTTGATGAGAGAGAGAGAGAGATAGAGGGAGAGAGGGAGAGAGAGAGAGAGAGAGGAATTATTTCAAATAATATTGTATCCAAATTGGATACAATAACGATAAAATAACACAGCACGACGTGAGGATTCAAATTCGTACAAAAGCATCCCGCATTGTATTTTGAACAAAACATTTTATAACTTGACTTTAGGGAGTTAATTATCATGGAATTCCTTCTGTTAGATTAAATTTCAAATCAATGATGGAGAGCCATAATTAAAAATTTAGTACAGCATATTTAAATCTGTTTCGTAAATCGATGCTCCGCTGGTTGGAAACTGCAAATTCTATAGCTATAGCGGGCTTACCCCTAAAATGTTGAAATCAATGTTATTGAAAACAGTTCTTCCATTAGGAACGTTCTCTTGCTATTTTCTGTTCAATAGTGGCCTTCAAGTAAAATATTTCACATTATTTTGAGAACTAGATATGAACCAATAAATAGGGGATCACATCTGGAGAACAATTCCCTTTCTGATAAAATATCATAGCCTCTTACACGAACTATGTGATGATTGTTTGATTTCTGTCAAAGAATATATCATTTCTGTAGTTCAGTGTGCGTAACCAATCTATACCGCAAGAGATAGATCTATTCTTATATCTATCTATCAATCATTATCCTAATATTAAAAGATACATATCTGTATATTGATATTATCCCTGTCAAGAACAACCCATACATTTATTGTCTGTTGAACAATTTGATCACGCGTAAATGTTGCTTTCAGTCTTTATATCTCTATAAATCTCATACCAAATATTCCATACAGTATTTCATTCAGAAGATAGACTTGTACTTGTTCTCACAATACACTAATCTCTAGATTCTCAGTTCCCACATTAATCAGTATATTAAATCTTACCATTCCGAGTATTTGTTGTGAGAAAGTCATCTCTTCTATCTACAAGTAAGGTTTCGCCTTTTCTAAGAAACGCATTATAAGCTTATACATTTCATAGTATCTGAAATACGACCACAGCCAGGTCTATCAATTTAAAGATTCGTGGTATAGTTAGTTTGAATGAAATGGTTCTCTTACACGCAATACATCTTGTCCATACTGTTGAATTCAAACATTTCGACATGGGGAGCTGTATACTCTGACTTCACCGTGTCTTGTATTCTTAACAACCAAGTTTCTTTGACATTAAGCAAATGAGAGTAACGCATCTAAGTTGATAGGTCTCTAGTTTATCGCTTGTAACTTTTTCTGCATAAGGAACTTAATTTAATATTGCTAGCGCCTGTTTTCAGAGAAGCCGCAGCAGTGAACCATGTCAATGTGTGGTACATACTTAGAGCGAGGTGGACAAAACTGTTGAGAGTTATGGTTGTTTATCTCTAGGTCGACCCTGATTCAGCAGACCTATGACCAAAGTCATTCCAGCCGCGAACATTGTCTTTTTCTAAGCAAACTACACATAGAACCACATTATCTATGGTATTCTTTTCTAAGTCGATAGGATGTGATTTGAAGGATATTTTGCTGCTATTTCTAGCAGGTTGAGCGATAGCGTAGAGGCCCCATATTGGCTCGAACTGTTGAGAGTTAAGTGTCTTGGCCACATCATAACGCTGTGATTATGACTGAATATGAACTGCCGACCTCTCACTTGATCTCCGCTACCTTCTGGACTCGGTCATCGGTGCTTTCTGAAGAACTGTGTGGGGATAACTGTCAGGAAATCACACTCTTACGCACCACATTAAAGACTCTATCGAAATTTATAAACATAATCATTGTGCCGCACTACCATCACTCTTCCACCATTTACTAAATCCAACCACGAAACATTAGGTGGCACTATTTTATCATGTTCGCTTGCTTCATTCATTGTTTGAAGTCTGCTCAAGTAACTCACAACTGATAAAGCTAGGTAGTCGATATTTTTTTCATCAAGAATTACTAATCCGAATAAACGTTTTTCTTAGAAAATTTGCTTTTTCAGCAATTTATTTAGATATTAAGTGTCTCACCTCCAACCAACCAACATTTCATAAGTTGGGCGAGCCACAGGTTATGCAAAAAATGAAACTAATTATGCAAAAAACAAATGCAATAAAACTACGTTGTCACACCTAGGTACATATCAACAAAATGTCTTAATTTCTTTCGGATATTGGTGACTATAATTCTTAGTATTGTAAAATATATTCAAATACTGACTACATATTTGTTTTTTTCTTCTTTTACTGCTTTCAGTCATTGGAATGTGGCTATGCTGGGGCATCACCTTCTAGAGTATATCCCTTTGCATTAACCCCAGTACTTATTTTATCGGTCTCAGAAGGATACAAAAGTAAAGTGTACCTAGACGAGTACTGAACTAAGAACGTAAATAGATATATCTAAATATCACAAAGTATTTTATCCGACGCTCTACCGATTCTGCCATTCACCCACCATATGTAGAGAAACATATTCTTCTGTGTTTATTCGTCAACGTTTTACTTAATATTGAGTCAAATACTTCTTCCGGTTATGTAGCAATGGCAAAAAAGTGCACGTCGATTGTAATACTACTTGTTCCGTTTTAGATTTATAGGTGCAACTATTTCAGATACATAGGTGCAACTATTTCAGATACAAAGGCAAAAGTAAATTGTAAGCTTTCATATTCATGTCTTTCTGTAGAATATTTGCCATATAACTGAAATGGTTATAACTTGAAAGGAGGCAGTGTAAGAAGAAGAACAAATCAGTTTTTAAAGACTCTATGGAATACAATAAAACAATTTAACAGAAAATATTTTAACTATGGATTGGGCGTTTTCGTAAAGGAAAATATATTACCTTTGATTTGACTTGTCGATATAACTATTTTAAAAGCACTAGTCAACTATTTCTTACAATGTATTAACCCTTTTGTTACCGTATTTCTAACGAAAGACACTGCCTTTGGAGGGATTTAGTAAAATAAATAACTTTCTCATTCATAAGTTGGTGTTTGGAACATAACTTAACAAAAAATTCTTACATAAAATTATAATGGAAGGTTTAAATTTAAATACAAACACTTTAAAACATGTTTTTTTATCAAAGAACCAAGGGCGGTTTCAGGCGGCTTGGTATCAAAAGGGTTAAAGAACAACAGCTCTTCAATATTCTCCTGTTAAAGAAATCTGCCTTAGAATCTACATTGAATAGTTGTCAGTACATTTAAACAACACTCGATATTTTATTGTGTAAGATTCCAGATGATGCTACATCACAGTAAGATATGTGTAAAGCATCAGAACAAATACCAAACACAGAACAAAAGTTACATCAGCATTGATGGCAGTGTCCCAGTATAGACACAGCTAACTGGCTGGAACAAGGAAAACAGTATATTAATCTGAATCTATTATGTGTAAGTAAAAATATTTAGTTTTACTACAAAGACTTTAAGAGAACGTGTCTAGGATCAAGACTATCTCAATGTTGAGTGATTGGATTCTCTTGCATTCTAGATTACCTATTATGTGCTCCCTGAATTAGGCATAGACACATTATAAGGTAGACTTGAACCCAAAACAATCTTCACAGCAAGACTAGCTATGTTTATATGCACACATAACATTATGTAATGTGGAAAGTATAATTAATCTTAATCAATGTTTTGTCTAACTTAGAAAGATAGACCTGGCAGAATAAATGAAATGACACAAGATAGAAATATGGATCATACATTTCTGCATAAGTCTATCCAGCCACTGGTAGCACAGAAAAGCAATTGATGATGATCGAGATGATAGTAAAGATGATTTTGCTGGGAGCCTCTGGCAGAATAAGTAGTGTCCCCATCATTAGTCATTAAGTGGTGGCCAGCTTGACTAAAAGAGATAGTTAACCTCATTGAGGAGGATAAACAGAGTAGTAAACATTGTGGTGAAACAATAGATGAAAATGTCTGATGGCATGTTCAGATAAATTTAGCTTTAGATAATGCTTGCTCATTCTTACTAATATAAACAATATAAAAAAAAGATAAAACTTGAAGACACACATTGAAAGAGAGAGGGGAGGAGATAGAAAGAGGGAGAGAGAGATGGAGAGGGGAAGACAGTTAGGCAAGCAAGCAGGCAGACAGGCAGATATTTACCAGAAATATGTTCTTATTTGACTGAAGAGAATAGTAGAGCTGGACAATGAATGGACTTCGAGACACAGCCAAGGCATTTCTTTCCATCATTACTGGTGAAGAAAATAACAAGAATTAATAATGTCTTAGATACAGTGGCATACATCAACTAAACAAATATTAGCAGTAACCAGTATTTAACATGCAAAACATAATTGGGTGGGGGTTTAAACACTGACTTAAGCTCATATGTGTTAAATGGTGCTGCAAATTCAGATATTTTGCCAGAAATGTTGCCACAGCTGTGTTCACAATTGAACACTTTCCTCTGATACCAACTTGTATGTTGAAAAAGAAAGAGTACCTGCTTTTCAGCACTACTGACTTATACTGGGTAATGTGCCTTGTTGAAAGATAACACAAAACTAATTAAGAGCATGTTTTAAATGTATGATCTTTGAGTGAGGAGTACACTAGTAGTACCTTAACTATTTGACTACTTCAATTTTTTTTTATATCTTTTGTTATAAAAGCAGTTTCTTGAGGAAAACTTCAACAAGAGTGTAATTTCTATATTTTGTTTTCCCATCTGTGAGAATTTTTATTCACTTTATTAGAATTTACCAACCTTCGTTGAAAACTAAAAACACATGAAATTTATTCAGTAAATGATGCTTACGAATTTCTATTTTTTTTTTCTCCTTTTATATTTCTTTTCTGCCTAGTTTACCTCTCTTGTAGAGAACATAATTTCAGAACTTGGTTAATGTTCAATTGCTTCATTACCAAATAGATGCAACAAACATTTCACCAAAGCCTAGTACACACAGCCAGATTAATAAATGTGAATGGTCTAATATATTGTTTGTTTTTGTTTTTGATTTTTATCTTTACTTCTATCATCTTTCTTTAAAAAAAATTAAGAAAGCTCATCAGAACAGCAATCCGAATTGTATAGGGTAGGCAAATGCAGGTGTAAAATAGTTCTGCATTGATTTATGAGAATTTGGTACAACAGTTTCAGTAGAGATTTTCAATGAAGATGTTCTTCTAGCAGTCAAACAAATACAGAGAATTTGGACATTAGCCAATAATTTGAAAATTGTGTTTTCTGCATGACTAGCAAACATTCTACGATTCTAACAAGATAAAGGATATAAACAAATCTGTTAGTACTATTGCAAACTCTCTCAATGCCATGGATGCAAGCAACATCCTTCAGAAATACAACAAATAGTTATTTTTACTACAAACCACTCAGTTCTAGTCTAGAGCTACTGGTATTGTGACTAATATGATTTTTAATATCAGCACAAATACATATATTAAAGTTCTTCTTTTTGTTCTTTTGCATTCATTTTACCATGCTAACATTTTTGATCAATCAAATTTAATTTTTTTTTTAGTGCTAAATGCCCTTCTTATCACTAACTAATCAATTGTGAAGAAAGAATGGGACCCATTCTGTCAGTCAGATGAAAAACATAACTGAAAATAAGTAAAGTCAGAAACTTAACAGTAGCTATAGAAAAGTTTGAACTCATTGCTATTTGGTTCATAGTCTTCACTGCTATTGTACCACAAAAAGAAAATATATAAATAAGGATTAGAATTATAAAGAAGAAATGTGAAGTTGTGACATTTAACATTGTCAAAGAGATTAGTAGTTTAAGTGAAATGGTTCCAACAGAGAATTGAGACTAGATTGCAAATTTCGAAACTTGCCACTGCAAAAAAGTGCTTTCTATGATGGCATATAAAATAACTACACTAAGTGTAAAAATATCATGTGGAAGATCTGAAGTTGAATAAACTTTTCTGTTAATTTTTCTTTTATTTTATCCACTTTCACTATCAGGATAGGATGTAAGTTTAACACTTTGCTCCTGGGTATGATGTAAGTTTAAGATATGTTTTAGATATGCAAAGAGAGGCATATGAATCAAGTGGAGCAATGGAGAGTACACAGATCTAGATAAACAAAGTAGAAGAGGTAGAGAGAGAGAAGTAGCAGTAGAAGAGGTAGAGAGAGAGAGGACTAGATGACAGCAGGAACAGTTATAATGGAGTGGATGAAAACAGAGGGAATAACAGCTATGTCAAAGAGAAGAAAGAAAATATAAAGACGGAGAAGTTAAAATTAAGAAGAAAGTTTGCTGCTGTTGTTAGCACTGATCGAGCAGACCTATGTTCAAAAGTGTTCCAACCTGAACATCGCATCTTTTTAAGGGCATCTAAGACTACATTATCCAGTGTGTTCTTCGTTTTCATTAAGACATTAGGGTGTGATTTGAGGGAGATACAGAGGAAGAAAGTAGAGAATATATAGGCAGTGGTAACAGAAGTAGTAGCAGACAGTAGAAATATTTAGTTCCATTTTGATGGTAGTTAAACATGAGTAATGGAAGATAGAGAGGTAAAAGGTGTCAGTGATGACAACTTAAAATATTTTACATAATTGAAAATATGAATAAACTTAAATGGAAAAAAAATGATAAAAAAATAAAAATGTTCCCCTTCAGAACAATATAAAATCATCAATTAATTTGTCTAACAGTTGATGGAGGTTTCAGATCTAGGAAGAATAAATACAAAGTAAGGATGTTAAATAATGAAAATTAAAAACATAAAAATAAAATGGATTTTTATCGGAGAAGTTAGCAGCAGGCAAGGAGAGGTGTTTCCTTTTACTGTAACTACTACTACCACCACTCCCCACCTTAACTCAGTTATATTTTTCTTTGAAAGGATTTTTAACATCTTAAAAGGATTCAAACACTGAAGACTGTTTAACCAATACAAAAACATTAAGTCAAGTTCATTTATTTTGTATTTTTTTAAACAACTATTTTGATATTAGCATTGGCAAAATAAATCATTGAGGAGATAAAGTTACAAGGTCTGTGTACACACACACACACACAACTACATATAGACGCATTAAAAATCCAGACATAAATTAAAACAATATTAACACAAATACAAATTTGCAAAGATGTATATATATACATGTGTGTGTGTGTATACATGTACATATATAGGTATATATATATATACCTATATATATATATAGCTTCATGTATATATATATATATATATATATATACATGTATATATTTGTATATGTATATTTATATGTATACATTTATCTGTGTGTGTGTGTGTGTGTGATATGCTAGCATGGAAAAACGGACGTAAAAAGCGATGATGATGATGATGATGATATACATACGGGCGCAGCATGGCCGAATGGTTAAGAAATTTGCTTCACAATCATGAGGTCCCGGGTTCGATCCCACTGTGTGACATCTTGGGCAAGTGTCTTTTCCATAGCCTCAGGTCAACCCAAGCCTTGTGAGTGAATCTGGGTAGACAGAAACTATGTGAAAGACTGTCGGATGGATTGTACCTGTAATTCAAAGGCCCAGCCTTGTCACACTGTGTGTCACGCTGATTCTGACTGCTGATTA